>DF358323.1:38779-53607 GCA_000787875.1 Solanum virginianum
TCTCGAAGTCAGCATTTCGAATTCAATAGTGTAGTCAAAATTTCAAACGGGGATATTTTATCCCAATGTGGGTCCCACTTTCCAATAACAAAATCTATCGATAGGTCAAAAACACACAAAAGCCCCGGGAACTGAACGAAAGATCCTCATACACCAAAATCGATGTTTCGAATCCAATGAAAATATTAAAATTTGCAATTGAGGCCTCCTTGACCCAAAACCTGAGAAAGATCGTTAAAATTAGTTTCAGACTCAAAAACTCAAAATATTCTTAGAAGCTCTAAAAATTGCAGCGAAATCATTTCTAGCGTTAGTTTGACCATCTGGAACTATTGAAATTTTTAGAATTTCAATCTGAGCTTCCAAACCTCAAATATTGACCAAAGTTAAACTTTGGCTCCGGTAATGACTAAAAATGCAACTTCTAACCTAAAATCTCCATTTTAACTCCAAATTAAGTTCTGCAAGTTCCCCTAGACCAGATTTGGCTTTCCGAATCTGATGGAATCGACAAAATCATGATCCAATAATTGAAATTCAAAACGGCCAAAAAATTCAAATTTTCCAACTTAAACATTTAAAAACTCTTTCATTTGCAAAACTCAATCTTATCACCATAATTTTGAAATCTGACTTTTAACATTAGCCAATAATGACTCAAGACAACTTTTAAGAAGCGCAAAAATAGTAATTTGACTGAAAATACCAAAAATGACCTTCAAGGTCATTACACTGCTTAAGCCAGAATACATCTTTACCTTTATATTTCTCAAAATGATGTCATTACACAAACTCGTTAATTGAAAATAAATAATAATTATCTTATAAAGTTAATTATTAATTTAATAAATTTATAAATTGATAAATTATATTAATAATATAAAAAATTAAATCGAATCGACTAATAAACATTTCATAAGATTAATGTATTCGAGATACAAAAAATTTATCAAAATACGTACTCTCTTACCAAAATGACCCGGATCGCAAAACTATTAATCAGTACCGTTGATTTAATAGTAAGATCAACGTCTCTCGTTCACGATCCGCGTCAATCCTCATCAACCAATCAGAACACCCCTCTAAACCACTATATAAACGAAACCCCCCCAATCAATTTCTCTTCACACAACTTCCCAAATTCCTTTCGATTTTCATTTTTCAAAGCATCTGTCAATTTCCCCTTTCTCTCCCTGCAATGGCACCAAAAGCCGAGAAAAAGCCCGCCGAGAAGAAGCCAGCAGCTGAAAAAACTCCAGTCGCCGAGAAAGCTCCAGCAGAGAAGAAGCCAAAGGCCGGTAAGAAGCTACCAAAGGACGGCGGTGCAGCTGCCGGAGACAAAAAGAAGAAGAGATCGAAGAAGGCGGTTGAGACCTACAAGATCTACATCTTCAAGGTGTTGAAGCAGGTACATCCAGATATCGGTATTTCTAGCAAAGCTATGGGTATAATGAACAGTTTCATCAACGATATCTTCGAGAAACTAGCACAAGAATCATCTCGTCTTGCTCGTTACAACAAAAAGCCTACTATCACTTCTCGGGAAATTCAAACTGCTGTTCGTCTTGTTCTCCCTGGTGAATTGGCTAAACATGCTGTTTCTGAAGGCACTAAGGCTGTTACCAAATTCACTAGCTCTTAATTTTTAGGCTGTGTGCGCTCTACTGTTATGGTTGGGATTAGTGTTTGTGGATGTAAAATTAGTTCAATTAGCTAGCGTTTAGCTTATCCTTTTGTAATGTACTGCTAATCATGAATGAAAATTACTAGTTTTCTTCATTAATTTTGCTTGATTTCCAGTTTTCTTCATTGCTTTTTTTCGATTTACATATTTCTTCATTGCTTATGCTTGATTTCCAGATTTCTTCATTTCTTTTGTTCGATTTCCAGATTTCTTCATTAATTTTGCTTGTTTTCGAGGTATTGGCGGTGTATTTTAGCGTGTTTGAAGACATTTAACGCCATGTTAGGTGGTGGGTGAACTTTAAGTGCGTCATCTGCTGCTAAAGTCCAAAACCAGTACACAGTTTTTTCGTCCTTAAATTTCTGTACGTATTTGCTGTTGGCGGGTGCTAAGATGCGCTGTTGATATTTCCAATGATTTTTGCTAATTTAGCGAACTTTTTCATCCAAACTATTGTGTTATTATTTGGAATAATAAGTATTTATTTGAGTATATTTGCTTAATTGCATTTAGTAAATATAATTTTTTTGTTATGAGTATTTTTATTTGTATAATTTGTTGTCAATATATAAAATTGGTAAATAGTTTCGTTCTTGTGGTATTTTTGTTTGTTTAATTTGTTGTCAATATATAAATTTATTTATATAATTTATTGTTAATATATAAATTTAGAAGCAGCTTGTAACAACTCAGAGAAAATATTCGTGATGAACGTAATTATTTTAAACTATGACTATTGAAATAAATAATTAAATAACACTTTCTTTGTTTCAAGATAAATAACGTCTTTTTTAAAAAAATTTACTTTAAAAAAAATGACCCCTTATTTATTTTGGTAATATTTTACCATCAATTTTTCATTTAGCATATTTAAAGCAATAAGATTAAACTTCATTTTGGTATACTTCACATAATTTTAATTTGAAAATATAAAATTATTTTTTTCTAATTTATAATTTCGGATATATTTGCTTATTCTAGTAGAACTTGGTCACGGGTCAAAACCACAAGCTATAATACACGCCTCTCTCCCTGTAAAGCTAAAATACGCTTTTCTTTTTGGGAGTGACGTATTGTAATCCTCGAGTCACTCGTGAACTTATCCTCAACCTCACATCTCAATACAAAAAAAAAAAAAAATTCAAAACCAACCAAATCTCCATTTTTGCTGTGAACAAAATTTCCATGGCGTTGAGCTCAGCCTCTTCTTCGCTAAGCTACATTTCCTTCCAATACAAAAACCCTAGGTCCCCTCTCGATTCTCCAAAATGTTCTCTCCGCATTACCGCTGATTCTGCTCCTAAAGCTCGCTTTATTGGCCGCCGGAAAGAGTCATTATCCGTTAAGCAGCTTCAACGTCCGTTAAGTAAGTTTTCTTCAACTCTAATTTCACATTATTTGATTTAGTTAAGTATTTGAGCTTGAAGTAGCTACTATTGTCTGTTGAAATTGTTTTTATTTCGCTAGTTCTCTTTTTTTTTTTTGGTTGATTTAGTGAAGTATTTGAGCGTGCCGATGAGATATAATAAAAGTTGATTGATTGTTTGAAGCAGTGACTGTTGATATTGTTTTTTATTTGTTGAGTTTTACTTTTTTTTTAAATTATTTTTGGTTGATTCAGTTGAGTATTTGAGCTTGAATTAGCTACTGTTGTCTGTTGAAAGTATTTATACTTCGCTAGTTCTCTCTTCTTTTTTTTTGGTTGATATAGTGAAGTATTTGAGCTTGCCAACGAGATATTATTAAAGTTGATTGATTATTTGAAGCAGTGACTGTTGATATTGTTTTTTATTTGTTGAGTTTTACTTTTTTTTGATTTCTTTTGGTTGATTAAGTTGAGTATTTTAGCTTGCCAGCGGATGTATAATCCAAGTTGATTGATTACTTGAATTTTGAAGCAGTGACTGTTGATATTGTTTTTAATCTGTTGTTTTACTGTTTTTTGATTATTTTTGGTTGATTTAGTTGTGTATTTGAGCAGCTTGGTGAAATATGATCCAAATTGACTGTTGAGATTGTTTATATATCAGTTGATTAATTGATTTAGCTTAGTAATTGAGCTTCCCTTTGAAGCAGTGACTATTGTTTTTCTTTCCTGTGTTGTTTTTGAGCTTGATGGCCAGATATAATCCAAGTTGAGTGATTTTTGTAGCAGTGACTGTTGAAATTGTTTTTATTTGTTAAGTTTTTCTATTTTTTATGTAGTTTTTGGTTGATTTATTCGTGTATTGACCTTGCCTGCGAGCCAGTACTCAGCGTTGAAGCTAATTTCACAAAGTCGTGATCTGAATTGCTTCATTATTTGAAGCAGAGACTGTTGATATTGTTCTTTAATTTCATGACTTTTCTACTTCGGGGATTCCACTGGGTAAATTGTTGTTGTTGTTGTTGTTGTTTGTTGTTTGATTTAATGGGGTATTTGAGCTTGCTCATGAGCAAGTACTCGGTGCTGGAGTTATGGGGAAGAAAGTAGTTAACTCTAATTTCACTAAACTATAATCCAAGTTATTTGATTATTTGAAGTAGTGAATGTTGATATTGTTATTATTTGTTGAGATTTCTACATTCTAACTTTTTGGTTCATTTAGGGGAGTATATGAGCTTGCCGGCGAGCCAGTACTCGGTGTTGGATGCTGAGAGAATTGAACGAGTGGATGATAACACTTTCAGGTGTTACGTGTATAAGTTCAAGTTCTTTGCATTTGAAGTATGTCCTGTTTTGCTGGTTAGGGTTGAAGTGCAGCCTGATGGATGTTGTATCAAACTGTTGTCTTGCAAGGTGTATTGCATTTTTTATGCTCAATAACTGATTTTGCACTTGCTTAACATTTCTACTAATTTATGATTATCTAATCATGCTATTATTTGTATTGGTTGATTCTTAGCTTGAGGGATCTCCGATTGTGGTCGCCCAAAATGATAAATTTGATGGTATGTAGTCCTTTGAAGTGTTATTTCTATCACTCTGAATCTTTGTGTGCTAGTCTAGTCAAAAAGAAAGTTTTCTGTCACTTTGAATATTTGTGTGCGCGTCTCCTAAAAAGTGGAATTGTGATAGTGAAATTTAAATAACCTGCACTTATTGGTAATATCTTCAAAAGATGTACCAGTTCAATCTGGCTGCAATTTCGTTTATTTGTTCGTTATTTGTCCATAAAATGAAATAACGCGGTTAAATTCAAATTGACTTTCCGGTATGCAACTTGATAGTGGTTTATGACGTAAGGTCCAATTTGTGTTATAAGCTGTTGCTAAGGTTTCTGTTGTGGACATTGTTAAGATAAATATTGATGTAATCATGTAAAACATGAGTCACGTCATCATGTGATTTCTTAAAGTTTAGTGGTTTATGACGCTGTACCTTGAGATGAACTTGTCTCTTCTTTGTTAGATTAAAGAACTTGATGTGACAAGTTGCCATCTCCAATAGTAATCTCAGTTTGTGTGTGTCAATTCTGAATTTTATTACATAATTCTTTTCAGGAGTGCTTTGACACTGATTTAGTATGGGCATGCAGCTTCTATGGTGAACAAAATATCTTATGATAGCAAGCGAAGCGACTCACCTTTGCAGCAGCTCACTTCAGATGCTGTTATTGAGGTACTAGCTGAGCTTGTCTGTATTGCAATAAGAAGTAAAAACATTATGCTATTGGTTAGTTTGAGTTTATTTTGATTGACTATTTATGCAGGTTAACATTGAAATTCCCTTTGCATTTCGAGCAATTCCAGTGCAGGCAATTGAGTCAACTGGTTCTCAGGTCCTAGATCAGATACTAAGGATCATGCTCCCTCGGTTTATGGCACAGGTTTGTTTGTTCTTTGTCTGCTAAGCTCGTTATTGACAGTTTGCTTTCTGTAAGAAAGTTCTTGTACTGTAATCCTTTTCAACTATTCGAATTACTTTTCTTGTCATTTTCCTGCTCCATTTCTCTAAATGCTAGAGTTCCTTGCATCAAGACGGTGACTGAATTCCAATAAAGACTAACAGCTGGTTTAATCTTCTTGTTGTCCTTGTCACTTTTATAGTTGACACTAGTATCTCTTCATTTTTCACTATGTTCTATTGCTACTTCCTTTTCTTTATCACCTTCTTTCTCGCATTTTCATCTTCTCCACCCAAAGAAAATTGTACAACTTTTACTATATCACAAGTCAGTATTAAAACATTACAAAAAGTAACCGGCACAAAAAAATTTGATTATCTGGTTTTGCTAACTCCATATGAGGCTGCATTAGGAGGCATGTAGCTGCTACTCCCTGAAAGTACTAAGGTAAAGTATGGAATCAATATGTCCTAATTGATGGACAACAACCATCTGATTGGATTAACCAACAATTGATATTTTAAGTGTATATATCCCTCATCCTTCGCTTTATCTTTTGTTCTCCATTATTAATTTAAAGCACCTATTCAGCATAGAGCCTTAAATATGTCTTCTTTTGGAAATTTCTGTGCTTCCTAATGCAGTATATATGAGATCATTTTCTTTGGTCTCTCTATGAAGGGGTAATTTACTATGTAGTAGGTCATCGAAAACTTCTTTTCCCTCAAGAAAGTTTTGCCTAATAAGAAAATAAGGATAATAGAGAGATAGGTGTTGAAGATAAAGGAGGTAGAACAACAAAGGGGACAGGAAATAGTGCCAAGATTGACAAGGGATAGATAGCGTAGTGGGAAGGGGTGTCTTGCTCCACCTGCAATTATGATGAGGCTTCGAGTCATCAAGAGGGTAATGTGGGAGAAGAGACAGTGCGTGATGTTTGGGTACAGGGGTTTGGTTGTGAGATTTACCATACGACTAGGTACCGGGGTTTGGTTGTGAAATTTACTATAATAAAAAATGGCGTCTTTGGTTTCTGTTTCTCTTTAGTGTTTAACCCAATGAACAGAGTTCTAGCATAAACTTTACGGTATTGGAGGGGTAAATGGCAATAAATAATAGTTTGCATTTTCAATAAAGTAATAATTTATCTATGGGTGAAACCAGATGTAGAAGAAGTAAGAAAAGTAGGACCAACAACAACAACAACATACCCAGTGAAATCCCACAAGTTGGGGTCTGGGGAGGGTAGAATGTACGCAGACCTTACCATTACCTAAGTAGAGAGGTTGTTTCCTGGGAACCTTCATCTCAAAACCCATACCAGAAAGGACTAGATATGACCAAAAAGAAAAGTAGGACCATGACCGAATATTGTTCTCTAAAATGAACTAATCAAAAATATCTTGTGAGTGCACAAAATTTTAACCAAAAACAGAAGGCATACCCTTGATTGAATAAGGTTCTCCATCCGATTTTGAAGTTAAAAATTGACCAGAAGGTAACCCTGATCAACCAGAACTGAGTGGATAGGTATGTACAAAAACATAATCCAATGTAAACCTTAACTGTGATGAAGTTCTGAGTTTCTGTGAATTGCTTTTCTTTTGCATACTTTACTATGCTGTTGTTAATTGTGAATATCGTGGGTGTGAATTGACATCATATCAGCTTAACTTACTATTACTTCCAATTTGGGGTTTAGCTGTAAAATTAGACCTTTCCTGTTCTCAAAAATCGTGATTCTTAACCTCTGTGAGAATTTACATCACTGTTTCAAGTAGTAGTCTCTCTTTAAGATGCTTCCACTCTTTTGTATTGAAAATCTCACCTTGTAATGCGCTGGATTTCTTGCATCCAGCTAGTGAAGGACTATCAAGCTTGGGCTTCAGGTGATACTTCGAGGCAGGCTCTAGGAACTGGTCAGATTTGAGACAGTAAGAGTCATCATCCTATGCAAGTCTAAATTGGTTGCTTCTGTAAGTTAAAATAGCAAGGGAGCACGAAGTCTTTAGCAGAAACAAATATTCTCCGCCAGTTTCTCCATATCAAGCATAGAATTTGATTTTCTCAACTTATGCTCAGTTAGTGGATAAATGCAGCTCACTCCAGGCAAGTGTTCCCGCCAAACGCCAACCATAAATGTGTAAAAAAATATGGATGGATAATCTGTATGTATTGAATTTCGTTGCCAGATTACATCTTTAATCCCTGCACAACTTATTTTCTTCATATATTTGGTGTAAAAAGTGGCTGCCGTTTATGTAGGAGTTGTTTCAGTCGAACTATTTGGGATATGTCTTCTCCTTTTCTGATGGCATTGTCGTTTTCTTTTTACTATAACAATGGTGTTTTGTATTAAGTCATTCGAGGCAAGGTGGAAGTGACTCCCCATGCCGGATAAAATGAGAGAAACAAGATTGAGATAGTTCAGATATGTGGTCGAGGATTAGTAGGTAGCTGAGTGGGATAGCCTCCTTTGCCTTCTCCTTATTATGTTATTTAATAATCACGTTTTTTTTTTCTTTTTATACCATTAGAGTAGCTTCTGGTATAAGCTCGTTTTTAGAGGCTACTTTATGAGAAGTGACTTTTGATTAGTTAATATTAATCTTGTTCAACTAATAGTAGGTCATCCACTTTTATCTTCGAAATTAGGAACAACGTAATGGTGAAGTTTACTCCTACAAATGATAAATCTTAGGTATTAAGTATGATTGCATCTGCATGTTCCTTTAATTTGTACTTGAGTCAATTTACTTTGACCATATAAGAGTCGAAAATAGGGTTGTGTAAATTTTCGGTTCAACCAATAAATCGAAACTCTTTGCCATATTGCCTTTTGATTCGAGCTTGTAACATCGGATTTGCTTAGTGTGGGTTATCTCTCTTGTGTAATTTGATTTAATTATCGATTTTGCATTTCACAAATCAGATAATCTATAAGTCAAATCAATAATATTAACAATTGAATCGAACCAAACTAACAAACTTTCTTGATTGAAAGTCAAATTCAAATTTGGTTATCAATAGACTTGAATAAATAATAATAATAATAATAAAAAATACATAATTAGTTGTATTAATATTGTCAAAACTTTTGAACAATCACTGGTCAATTCAAAGGAAAAAAAGCTAGCTAAGAAGTCGTTATACACCATGTTTACTTGGACCATCATTTAAATTTAAATTAATCATAAGAAAATAGGTAAGATCTTGACCTACTTGAAGTAATACGTGGACATTTGGACTAGTCAACATGTTGGGATTGGAATTCAAATTATTTTAATTTGAATTTTTTCTTCCTCATTTGATAAAGGCATGAATCTTAATATAGTAATTTGCATATCAACAATCACTAAATATATTTAATTTTAGACTTAAATTTTAATTATTCTTATCTCAATCATTAATTCTATTATTTTTAGTTTTACAAGCCTTACTAAATGTGAATGATCTATATATCAAAATCTTAATATCATTAGGATTTGGATATTAATTCTTTAATTTTCATAAAAATTAGAGCATCGAACCATCGGCTACGGCGAAACTACCATCGTCTCGCCGCCTTTTTTCTCCATCACCCCTTCGTCTCCTACACGATAAAAAGTCACTTGTTTTGGTCGACTTTCTTCTGATGCTCAAAATCTTCATACTCAGTGGCGAATCATTGGTTGATTCAACCCATCAATGTTGATTCAGTCGCCGATTGAAGCCTGTTGAAGATTCTTTGATTTTTCTCATGAATTTTTAACTCTGACGAGATTATTCCAGAGAAGTCATCGACGAGAATATTCCTTTTCTAGTTCCTTCTTCTCCCTTTTTCTTGTTCTTGGAGAAAATCTTGACAGATCTGGCAAATTTCAAATTTCAGTCGTCCAATCATTCTGAAGAATTTCAATGTTTCTGGCAACGTTCAGCCATTCCGACAGACAAAAAATGCACCTCACATGGTGTCACCGAAAAATCTCTGATTTTCGGTGACACCATGTGAGGTGCATTTCGACAGATCAAGATTCAACTTAGCAAATTTTGGCGGATATAGTATTTTTTCAATGAATACTATCCAGGTGTATCTTCCAAATCCCTCTCTATTTACTAGTTTCCATCAATTGTACTCTTCTATTCCTTGTCTTTTACATATTGTGTTGTGGTTCCTTGACAAATTTTGAGAGGTCGCGGAGATGAGGATGTTGAGATGGATGTGTGAACATACCAGGGGGATAAGATTAGGAATAAGATCATTTGGGGGAAGTTAGGGGTGACCCCTGTGGCAGACAAAATGAGAGAAATGAGACTGTAGTGGTTTGGGCATGTGCAGAGAAGAAGTGTTGATGCTCCTATTAGGAGGTGCAAAATGTTGAATTTAGGGGTTACGTGGAGGGGTAGAGGTCGACCAAAAAAGTATTGGTGGAGGTGATTAGACAGGATATGATGTCCCTTCGTATCACCGAAGACATAACTTTAGATAGAAAGGAGTGGAGGTCGCGCATTAGTATAGAAGGTTAGATGGCTAGTTGGGGTAGGATGGTGTCTGACCTTGTGATATAGTAGGTTGGTAGAGATACTTGTGTCTTTATGTAGTTATTCTCCGTCATTTATTTGTTACTTTTATTGTCTGTATAGATTATCATTTGCTTTCCACTCTAGTCGTTTCATTTCATATTTAGTACTTTTTGCTTTTGTGATGATATTTTTGAGATGAGAGTCTTTCAAAAATAACCTCTCTATCTCTATGAGGTAGTAATAAGGTCTGCATACATTTTACCCTCCTCACACCCCACTTGTGAGATTTCACTGGGTATGTTATTGTTGTTAATATCGTTAAGATGTTGTACATTCAAGAGTTTATGCAAAGATGATAGTATTTAACCACTATTCCATTACTATCACTTAAAATCATATCTTCAACTATAATTATCACTGCCGCTAATCACATAGAATTGTCATCACCATTATTATCACAATATCCATCAATTACTATCATTAGCCGAGTCACCTACCATCATTATTACCTACTACACACAAATTTATCGATTTTTCTTATAACAATTTTTTTTAATATTATCTCTAAATACAAATTAAACTCATCTAAATTACTTCTAACGAGCTGCTGAACAAGGGAATAAATAAAACACAAAATGCCAAGGTCAAAATTTGTCATTAATCTCAAAATTCAAAATATAAAACAATTAGATTAGGTAAACATTTCATTGACATCTACTATATTGTATATGATTCAGATCAACTTTGTCTGAATTCTTGAAAACATTACAACTTCTTCTATATCGAAAAATAAAAGTATAATAAATACATACAACAAGATCTTAAATTCTAGCATCTTATAACAATCAAGGATTGTTGTGAGATGAACAAAATTCTTTATATCAAAAATTAAAAAGAATTTGATAGAGAGCCCTTTTTTTTTTCTTTTGATCTGAGGGTGTGACCTCAAAACATATATCAAACATGAAAATAAAAAATGAAGAATCTTCAATCTAGGCCAAAACAGTCGAGATCTCAAAACAGATATCGAACATGAAATCCAAAAATGAAAAATCTTCAAACTAGGCAATATTGAATTTTTGTAAAAAAGTTAGTAATATCTTTTATCATTTACATATACAAGACATGTTCATCTTCTTCTTCTTTTCTTGGTAGAATTCACATGAACAAACCTGAAAAATGACTCAATTTCCTCTTTTCCTTCTTCATTAATCTCATGAAAAAACTTGAATTCATCAAATAGTTTCCTCTTGCATGAAGAAAAAGACACCCTTTTTGGCTTCTTAGGTGCTGGTGGACAATTAAGAATTTTTGGGATCAAATATTGAGAAGATTTTGGAGTTTGACAATTAATATATTCATCTTCACAAGAAGAAGAAGAAGTAATTACCTTGATATTTGGTAATTTCATCTCTAACAATTCTTGTGGGAATTCTTGATCTATAGACATTTTGTTATATGTTTATGAAGTTAGATTATGTGAATATATATATATATATATATATATATATGAGTTGAAAAAGTGAGAAGAGTGCAATGGAAGGCAATTGAGTAAGAAAAAAGAGGCTTTTTATATTTCTTCACTCTTACACAATCATAAGAAAACAAGACTTCTACCTAGCTTTTCTTCTATGTCCTTTTCACATGAATTTTAGACTACCAGATTTAGAGACGGAGTCAAAATTTTAACTTTATAAGTTCTTAATTTTAAAAGGACCTTCAAACAATAATAACTGTTTTTTAGAAACAATCTCTCTGTTTCTATGAGGTAGAATTAAGTCCCTTTCACATGAATTATTCGCTATTAGATTCAGAGACGGAGTCAGAATTTTAACTTTTTAAATTTTGGATTTTAAAATAACGACTTCAAATAATAATAACTGTCTTTCAGAAACAATCTCTCTATCTTTATGAGGTAGAATTAAGGTCCGTGTACATTTTATCTTTTGCAGATCCCACTTGTGAGATTTCACTGAGTCTATTATTGTTGTTATTGACTACTTCAAAAATAATAATTGAAGCCAAAATATTCACCATTACCACATTTATACTTATATCATATTCTATAACGAACATGTTTTTGTCTTGAATTTTACGTGAACGTGAGATACTTTTTGGATAGTTGCTCCTTGTTCAAGTTTTGAGGCAAAAAAGAAAAAAAGTGGTATAACTATATACTTTGTGTACTTTATTTATAACCGTCACATTCTATACACCTTTAGTACATTAAACTATTAGTACTTTTATATTAAAAAAATATTTTGGAAATTTATATTGTATGCTTTTTTTTTTTTTTTTTTTGACATTTTCAGCTCACCGTATTCTCTTTGACATGTTTACTGAATTTTAGGCAATTTATATATTACATTCCAAGTAATTTTTTTTATTTACAAAAATAAAATTATTCCTAATTTTCACCAATTTCCCACTCTTTTTAATTGTACAAAACTCAAAACAATAATTTTAAAAAGAAAAAAAAAATTTAATTTATATTCCATACCATCACAACTATATTAGTTGTACTCAAAGCTGTTTTAACGTGTACTTTTGTGTTGGTACTTGTATGCATTAAATAGATGTACTGTATGCTACTTTATGATGCAAGGATAATATTCTTGAAAGTTTCCAAACAATAATTGAAAAGCCAGTGTGGTTCCTGTATTTAGAAATAGTATGTTCCCCACATGGTGGAAGAGAGAGCATGGACAGAGGAGACTTGATGAAAGATTATTGCAAGTGCTGTAAACTTTTTTTCCCCCCTGCAGGCATCATTGCATCATCGTATATTTGATTATGAATTACAAGACCACAATGACACTTATAGAACTTGTGATGAAGTATTACATACAGAAGCCTTACATATTTTCACCTTTATTTTTCTAAATTCCGGTGCCTAAACTAAAAGAAGCATCCTCTCTGTTTTCTCTATGTGCAAGTGCTTTCAACCAGCCTGCAAATATCAGGTAACACGAGTTAAATTTAATACAATACATGATGTGTGATGTATAGATCACGAGTTGAACCGTGAGAAATGTACTTGTGTCGGACTCGGCTATTCGTTTCTTCCATTTCATGTTTCTTTAATTTGTGGAGCTAACCAACATTCCATATCTTTAGTAGATTCAACATGAGCATATAATCGAGAATGACACAAGAAGTACTGCGAAAAGAGAAGTAATATGCGACAACATCAAAATCTTCCAGCAAAAAACCTAAAACTTCCATCATCGTTGGAAAGCTCAAGTGTAGAGTTGTACAATTCTAACACTTCCATTCATTATTGATAGCATATTTAAGAGTCTTTATACTATTTCATTATTGGATTGAAATTTTTCTAATATAATACGTTGAGTAGGAGAAGTTTCTACCCTTTGGAGGATAAAATTTTAAACTATGTTGTATCTATCATTGAAAAGGAGTTGAATGCCACTTGACTATTAAAAAAAAAGGTAAATTGATCCAACTGATGCCGACTATTGTACCAGATATATATTACAGTTTAAACATTTTATATTACATTTAATTTTTAATAGCAGTATGATATTGAAGGAAGAATGAACGATGTGAAGAGATGTGTAAAAAATGATAATCATTGGGAACTTTCATGATACAAGTGGGAACATGTTGAAGAAGATGATAGCCGCATTAATAGTGATCGGTAGTCGTTATCATGCCTTATCTTTATACCTCTGAGATCAACTATAAGTGTTGTTTTATTTTTAAATGATCGCATTTTGATAACTTAATAAAAATGATCTGACTATCAAGAAGTCAAGATTACTTGCAACTGTGCCTTTCACTTAATCTGTCATATGGTTTAGATGAATGTGAAAATTTTACTTCTTTAATAGTATGAGAATTATAGGGTGAGTCCCCTTTAATACGTCGTAACTTGGTGTCTATTGCACTACATCATCTCTTATTTCATGCCCTTACTAGATCAGTTTCTTGTATCAGGAAACACTTTCACAAATGATTGTTGGATTTTCTATCAGTCCTGTAGCAAAAGTTAGCTGCTAAGCTTTCCAAGAGATAGGGGAGCCACCAAGAAACACGAGCCAGCTAGTGAGAGATCGTCGTGTCAACGGACAACTAGCCCAATCGGAGTCACACCAGGCCGAGAGGGACAAGTCACACTGAGAGCGAAGCAAAATACCTTGGCCCGAAGAGCCTTTGAGATAACGAACAACCCCGAGAGCAGCGGCCCAATGAGCGATACGTGGAACATGTATGAATTGAGCAAGAGTGTGAACTGCATAAGCCAAATCGGGCCTAGCGAAAGATAAGTAGATAAGTCGGCTGACCAAACGCCGATAAGTTTCTGGATCAGGAAGAGGATCCCTATCAGCCAGTGCAAGAGAATGATTTGGCGGAAGGGGCACGTTGGCTGGTTTGGCTCCAAGGAGACCGGCATCACCAACAATGTCCAGCGCATATTTGCGTTGGCTGAGAAAAATACCATCAGTACTCCGAGCCACCTCTACGCCCAAGAAATATTTTAGAATACCAAGGTCCTTCATGTGAAAACAAGAGCTCAAAGTAAAAAGAGAATAGTCCGAATAAGACTGATGAAAACCATAGCTCTTCAAAGCATGAGCAAGCTTGGCAAACCAACACCTGGGTGCTTGACGGAGCCTGTACAGGGACTTTTTGAGACGGCAAACAAGACCCTGTGAATGAGGAGTGAACCCAGGTGGTAGTTTCATATATACCTCTTCATTAAGATCGCCATGTAGAAAAGCGTTGTGGACATCCATCTGATGGAGCTCCCAATTCCTGGCGGCAGCAACTGCTAGGAATGCACGTACCGTCAC
>DF358323.1:64357-77878 GCA_000787875.1 Solanum virginianum
TTTGGTAAGGTGAAAAATCAAAAGAGAGTATTTCTTTTGTGTGTGTAGAAGTCTTTGGGAGTATTGTACTCGTGCCTATACGGTGTAAAGTTTCTTACAATAATAATATTAGTTGTTTCTCTTGACCCGTGGTTTTTCCCTTATTTAGAGGGTTTCCACGTAAAATTCTTGGTGTCATTATTTTTCCATTTTTGTGTTATATTTATTTTGTGTTAATTCATATTTTTTCCAACACAAAAGGGTTTTCACGTAAAATTTTCGGTGTCATTATTTTCCCATTTTTCATATTTTTGTGTCATATTTATTTTGTGTTAGTCCTTATTTTTTCCAACAAAATGGGACCAAGTATAAGGGCAAATTAGATCATTTGGCCTTCTGAAAATATATATTGTTGGGCCCGTGCTTAGCACGAGCCTTGGCCATCTAGTGTGTATGTGTGTGTGTATATATATATGACATTATCTTATATTGAAAAGTGATTTTTTTTCAATTTTTCATAGTTTTAAATTGGAAAAAACTTAATTTACATTCTATACATACATATATATAAGCGATTGATGCCTAAAAAGTTAGAACTATATGTCACTTGAAAATATCAAAGAACTGAAAAATCAATATGTCTATACAAAACACTGAAATCATTTTTCAATAATGGTTTGATAACATTGATACTGAATTACCAAAAATAACTATGAAATCTAGAATTTGAAGAACAAAAGCTACTAGAAGTTCTTGCAAGCCATACTAACACCGGTATTTGACAATACTATTCCACGTTCTAACAGAAAACAAACTTTCAGTATACTGATAAACACTTGTATAATTAAAACGTGGACTAGCACACACCGGTATTTGACAATACTATTCCACGTTCTAACAGAAAACAAACTTTCAGTATACTGATAAACACTTGTATAATTAAAACGTGGACGAGCACTTACTTCACCAGACAACTTACTAGTTGGATGCCTTAAGTTGTAGGCGACCACCTTCCCCGGAATAGTAAGCAATAGAACATAAGGGTCTGGCAATTCATAATATCCATAAACCAATTCATAATGATGAACATAAGTGTCTGGCAATGGATGATACTCATTTGTTGCAGGATTGTAAACAAAATCGAGTTTATGATCAAATATTTTATATTCCGAGGTGGCCACACACATTAACATAAAAGATCAATATTTCCAAGCACGACATCCATCGATGTAGCAACAATGAGTCTTTTGTTGTGTCACGTCCCGGGAGGGTACCCTAAGCGTAACTGGCACTCGGAAACTATTGTTAGCCCCCAATGAACCACCTAGTCTCATCGCGTTTGTTCAATCAATTCATTAGCGGAAGATAACAAAGAAATACCTAACTATTAGTAGGCTATAACATAGTAGTCTCAATAAATAAGAAACAGAGAAAACGACTTCAACATCAACTTTCAGCTGTCTATGTCTATGAAGCCTCTATAGCTAGTGTCTATGAAGGTACCATGACAAGCCATGGCTACCACAATCAAGATAAGTAACTCAAAACAAATAAAAGAGAATAAAGGTGTCCTTCGAAAGCAAGGGAAGACTCACCAAGTCTGGAATCACGGAACTCTGAACCTCAATGATTTAACAAGGGTTAGTACAGGAATATCACCTGCTGAAGTCCTCTGTCTACCGAATCTGCGTCATAAAATGATGCAACGCTAAAGGGGCGTTAGTACGTAAAATGTACTGTATGTAAAACGGGCTAAAATAAACAGTAAGGGCTATACAATATACAATGACATCAGCTCATCAATCACTCAGCCTCAACTCAGAGAAAGGAACTTGACTATTTCACACACTGTCCATCAAGACATCAAACAATCACATCAACCTCATAGTACTATCGATAGGAAACCTATCTTGGAGTTTCTATAACTGACAATTAGCACCTATGAGCCGGTGATGATACAACAAAGAGATGTCATTGCCACATCCGTCCAGTACCTTGCCGGGGTAAAGGACGAGTCTATTGGGGATCCCAAAGAAGTATATCAAGTCCTCTGCGGGACAAAGGAAACATCCACTTTCATGGTCCAATCCTCTCCTACGCTGGTTACATAGTTAATGAGTACGAGTAAGACTCACTCTTACCTGTTTCGGTGCTAATACTCCTCCCAGGACTCGACATGCTCATAAGTCTATCGGTACATCAAGAATTTCCATCTCCTAGCCTCTACGGGCAAGAACTCTCTCCTTATATCATCATCTATCAACTCAAAGAGTAGGATTGTTCTTTCAAAGGTAAGGTTCAACCTCATTTAGACTCTAAGGACACTAATTCTATCAATTTCAGCCATCGATATACTCATCCCAGGACACAGACCACAACAATCAACACATTCAGACGGTTAAGGCTCTAGACATTACTCCTAAGTTCATTCTTGAAGTCTTTAACACAGAATTCATGTAGGGTAAATACATAATCACACAATAATACATGTAAATCGTTAATTCAAAGTATGATGATCCAAGAATTGAACTCAAGCTTGGAATTCCTTAGGCTCTCCCTTGCTCTTTCTCTCAGGAACCTACGTTTTAAACTTGAAGGCAATGGATTTTTGAAATCCTTTCGTACGAAATAGGTCTTAAAATACGTTTTAGGACTTAGGAATAGGTTGGGAATACCCAAAATACCCTTCCCAAAATCAAAAGAAAAATTCTCAAAATTTGTACACTTGTCCGCGACACGCCAGGGGCGCAGACCAGTGTATTTCGCGAACTTTCCAAAATTTCAATTCCCGTCGAAATTTAAAAAAAAAACTTAAGTGTGTCTCCGCGCCCCCCTCCGTGTCGTGCCATAGGCGTGGATCGACACTGTTTTGGGGAAAATCAGCGAAATTTATTTGTTGACCCGGTTGCTCTTAAATCGGGTCGAGACCATTTTCCCACTCGATTTTCCGTGCTGATCGCAAATCCGGTCTCGAATTTCTCATCGAAGCTTTGGAAGACGCGTCGTGCGCACGGTTATGTTTTAGGGTTATTTTGGTAATTTTATGGGGTGTTATATCATCTCTCCATGTGATCATTCGTCCTCGAATGAAGAGTAATGGTAGAATAAAAGCACGAGTAACCTCAAAACTCATCTCATTTCTCACTCGGGAACTCTCGAACTCTCAACTATTCATCACTTATCTATCTTTGTCTTAGACTCGAGAATAGAATCAGACTAATACCTCAACTCAATCAACTCTGTTTCGCTGAATAATAATGTAACAAGGCTCCCTCCTGTTCCACTCCTCGATCAAATGGTTGCAGAAACAAAATCTTCAATCAAGGTAACACAGTCTTACAATGGCTTGTTAATGTGTGTGGCCACCTCGAAATATGAACTATTTGATCAGAAACTCAGTTTATAAGTGATACTTCACGCTTTAATCATGTAAGTGCTTATTGGTGTACTGAAAGTTTGTTTCCGATAAGAATGAACAATATTACAAAATAGTTTCCTTAGTAGCGTTTTGCAAGGACTTCTAGTTGTTCATATTCTTCAAATCCTAGGTTTCGTAGTTTCTTTAGTAATTCAGTATCAATGTTGTTGAACCTTTACTTACAAATGATTTCAGTGTTTTATTTGGACATATTGATTTTGTGTTCAACTCTTTGTTATTTACTTTTACTTATGCTCACATTCAATAATTTCATTTCTTTGATATTTAAAAGTGACATATTATCTAATTTTTTGGGCATCAATGGCTCAATATAGTGCGTTGTTCGTTATCTGCTTTGAATTCTGATTAAGTTTGAATTGTATCCCATAAGGCCCATTAAAAGAAGAAGCGGTTATTAAGGTTTATATTGCTAAATGAACATATACCAAGTATTGATACTTTACCATTTAAAGATTGCGTCAATATTTAAAATCCTACAATTCACGAAATGCATTTTATACAAAGAAACCCTAATCGACGTCCTCAATAATTGTGCATTTTTTTGTAGAATTTAGGTTCATATGAATTATTAACCTTTATTTTTAGAAGTATCTTTGTTATTTAAGTATTAAGTTTTGTCAATTTTTTTCTTGATGTGTTTACCTTAAATTTAATGAATGTTTTGTTGTTGCAATTAAACTTCCTTGTTATATAACTAAACATTAACGACCCTACTTATGTTCGGATTAAGATTCGACTCAATCACTCTAATCCAAAAAATAATATAATGGTGTCCAAGGAATGAAGTAATGGCGGGTGAACTAGTAGAATTTAATGAATGTTTTGTTGTTGCAATTAAACTTCCTTGTTATATAACTAAACATTAATGACCCTACTTATGTTCGGATTAAGATTCGACTCAATCACTCTAATCCAAAAAATAATATAATGGTGTCCAAGGAATGTAAACAATTATATATCCCTTTTTAATTAACACTTATTTAATATATAAGCAGACACTCAAACTTCACCTCAACTGGTAAATAAACACTTAATTAATGCACATCTAGACACCTCGACTAACAATTAACGTCTCAACATCTAATGCTGATGTGACACATAAAATTTAGAGATGTTTAGATGATCATTTTATTTGTTAACTAATATATATGATGGAAACGATTTGAGATATCTAGATATAGAGGCGAATCTAGGAATTCAACAACATGGGTGCACCATTACTTTATTTTTTAAAAAGGGACAAAATGGTAATATCTAAGTTTTTATCTTAAAATAACGAATTGATGAAATCTAATATAACACTTAAAAAGCGCAACATGACTACTAAAAAGGAACATTAGAGAGTAATACATAAGCAGACACTCAAACTTGACATCAACTGGTAAATAAACACTTAATTAATGCACATCTAGACACCTCGACTAACAATTAACACTCAACTCGTTCTACTACGTCTCAACATCTAATGCTGATGTCACATATAAAATTTAGAGATGTTTAGATCATTTTATTTGTTAACTAATATATATGATGGAAACGATTTGAAATGTCTAAATATTTTTTAAAAAGGGACAAAATGGTGTTGTTGGTTGTGATTGAATCCCCAACCTTTATGTTAACAAAGAGCCCTTGAACAAGTGAATCAATTTGTCATTTTAAAAGTGAATTTCTATAACTAGTATTTAATATATTCTTTAAGAATTATACAAGTAATATACCGAATTTAGTCAGATGACCACGGGATCCCGTGATCCAAAATTAACCTATAAATTCGCCCCGCTCTAAATGTGCTTACTCATAATTAAAGTGCATGTTCATCCAATTAAAATCAAATAATTCAAATGTCTATTTATACATTATTATTTTTGAAAATCACGATTGGAAAGTGCATAGCCATATTGTTGCTCAACAACTCATTTGATGCCTTTTGAAAGTTGTATAAATCTGATCTAAAATGGCAAATTGGCATACTAAAGTTACATAAAAGAATCTTGTATCCTTTTTTTTTTTTTTAAATACCAATCCAGTTTGTTTATAATTAGAATATCATCACTCATATTTTAATTAATAAAAATATCATATTCGAACTCTGACATATTAATCAATATTTTGATAGAAGCAAGTCATTTTTTAGTGAACTCTAAATACATTTTGTGAATTTAAAATAATCAAGTTTATGAATTATCTTTTGTTGGATGTATAGATATATCAAAGTGGAATGGGATGGACAACTTTTGATATAACGGAGTTTTTTTCGAATGAACTTTATAAATTGTGAATTCAAATTAATCGAATCAATAAATTTTGTTGTCCGAATGTTGGGTGATAAAATCAATAAGAGGTGTTCATAATTTTTTATTTATTTTAAAAGTAATTTTTTATCGAGAGTAAGATATTTATTTTCGGGACTTCACTAGTTTGAATTATTTTGAATGAAGATGATGCAAATATCACTTTCATCGTATGAATTCTAACTTTTCTGCAGAGTTAGATTGGAAATTTTGTGGTCCTAACAACTATTTAAATATCTCCGGATTCTTTCATCTTTTCTTATGGTTTCAGTTTTAAAAAAATATTCTTATAATAATAACATACACACGATAAGTTATTTATTTGGCAAAATTTAGTAACTTTAACCTAAATTCTAAATTTAGATTAAGAAACTTACTTAGTATATATAAATTATCTCTTTCTAACTCAATTATTATTTGAATCTAAAATTCAAAAATTAAAAATTTTATATCCGTCTTTTCAGTGGATTAATTGAACTGAACATGATTTTATTTAGAATAAAAATAGGTAGGAATAAAATAAAGTGAAAAACTTTGCAATCGTCAATTCAAAAATTAGTAGGGCCACACCTTATTATTATATATATATATATATATTTGTTTTATATGTGATATTTGATTTTTCAAAATTCAATTAATTTATATTTATATTATATGTAATGGTTGTTAAAGAAAAAAGAATCGAAACATAAGAATCTTTTTTATTCTTAGATAGGTTTTTTAGATTCGATTAATACGTTTTTTATTTTTTTATTTGTTATTTCTTGAATTTAAAAAAGAATATTTAAATTTTTTATAGCATGTTCAATTAATTTAAATTCGTATTGAAAAGTTCAAAACTAATCAATATATGTAATTGCATGCGATCATCAAAGAATATTTATCAAAAAAACTTATCATCTCAATTTTTACAATTCTTGAGGAGGAAAAAAAATTATTATACCTTTTCTTATCAAAGGTTGTGGCAAATGATCATAAGTGATAATATCAAAATGTAAGTAAATAATTGTGTTTTTAAAAAAATGAACTTATGTAAAATTTATTGAGAAATTATAGAGTTGATCTCAAAATTAATTTGAGATTGAAGTGCACTTAATTAATGTTTGATCTTAATACTACCATTTATCTAAAAACATAGAAGAATACAATATAAAACATTTTAGTTTTGTGGAGGGGATTAATGGAAGAGTCAATTAAAGAATATGTCCAATGATTAATTACTTTATGCCAACAAAATGCTTTAATTAATATTGTATGCCAATTAAAATTTCACTAAGTACTTATCAAAGAAAATTACTTGATACCTATACTAACATAACAAGTATCTCATATTATAATCAATATATTCAAAAATTAATTTAAATATCACTATCATTGTATTATATAATGATTAATTTTTTTTAATCAATATAAGTTACGGTGTAATAATAGGACTCTTCCATCTTCAATGAGAGATATCAAACCAGTTTGATTTTCAGATATGGACAAAATTCTATTGACAAAGCTACCTCAATTGAATACAACAATGTTTAAATCGAATTTGATTGAGATTTTAACACAAGCGTTGATCACCATCGATGAAACCTAGAAATCAATCACTTGATCCAATTTGAACTTTTTTACTTTTAAAAAAGTTTATAATTATAATTATAATAAAAATTAATAATTACTATATGAAAGCCAGCATAATAAAGACAACTCACCATTCAAGAAAAACAATTTTTCCACAGAGAGTAAACATTCTGAGTGAGAGAGAGAAACGAAATCACAACCAAAAAGACCAAAAATCTCCTCAAAGTCTACAAATTTCTATCGATTTTCTTCAAAAGGAGGACAATTCATGAATCCCCACGAAAAAATTGATAAAAAAATCTTGAATGTTGGTTAATTTTTTTGTAATTTCTATCACATCACGTGCATAGCACGTGCCTATCGAGATCTCGCTGGCGGCGACCGGAGATACTTTCCGGCGACATATTTCACCTTCTTTGGTAATGGGTTCTGGCCCAATTATGGTTTCCGGGTCTTCAGGTACACGGACCCGACCCAATAGTAAGAGCAAGAATGATCCGTGTGTTAGCTCTTCTGGGTTTGTGTATTTACTTGTGGCGTTTGTAGCTTTGGCTTCGATATCTGGGATTTATGTTCGATTTCTGATGACCCCAAATGTCCATGGGAGTATTTCTTCAATAGGATGTAAAGAGGATGATGAAGGTTCTTGGTCTATTGGTGTTTTCTATGGTGATTCTCCTTTTTCTCTCAAACCTATTGAAGATGTAAGCTTTCTTTTTTTTTTTTTGGTTTTTCATATTGTGTGATTTGTTATTCTGTTTGTTTTATTGCTGAATTTTGGGTAAATGGGGTTCTTATTTTGTTTCTGGTGATGGTAATTGCTTGTTCTTGTTGGGTGTCATTTTGGCTCAGATTTCAGTTTTGTGCTGTTTTGGTTTGAATTTTGAATCTATTGAGGTTGTGGGTTGTATGGGTATCTGTTAAATGGACAATTCCTTGTGATTAGTTTGAATTTTGTTGGAAAATTTTGTTAATGGTTGCACTTAAGAGTTGAGTGTGTTGCACAAAGTCTTATGTCTTTCATTTAAGCTCAAAGTTTCAGTTTTGAATTGTTTTGGTTTGAATTTTGAATCTTTTGAAGTTTTGGGATTGATGGGTATTTGTTAAATAGGCAAATCCTTGTGATTAGTTTGAATATGATTGGAATTTTCTGGATGGTTGCACATAGTGAAGAGTGTCCTCCATAACTTTTTGCTCAAAGTGTTATGTCTTTCATTTTGGCTCAAAGTTTCAGTTTTTTTAGTGTTTTTGTTTGAATTTTGAGTCCTTTGAGGTTATGGGATTTTTGGGTATTTGTTAAATGGGCAAAATACTGATGATTGATTTGAAAATTGTTGGAAATTTCTGGATGGTTGCACATAGAGATGAGTGTAGTCTATAACTCTTTTGCTCTCAGTCTTGTGCCTTTTATTTTGCTCAAAATTTCAGTTTATTACTGTTTTGGTTTGAATTGGACCTTTTAAGCTTCTGGGTTTCGGGTATTTGTGAAATATGGAAATCCCGGTGATTATTTTGGAATTTGCTCAAAGTTTTGATCTTTTTTGAGGCTTAAGGTTCTTGATTTCTTGGAATGTATTGTTATATGGCTTTTTTGTCTGGAAATGTGTGGCAGATGAATATATGGAGGGATAAGAGTGCGGCATGGCCAGTTGCCAATCCTGTTATCACCTGTGCTTCAGTCTCCGGTGCTGGTTCTCCCAGTAATTTTGTTGCTGACCCCTTTCTTTATATTCAGGTAATCTTTGATTCTTTGACTACTTTCTGGGAGTAGTAAATTTCATTTGGAGATTTTGTGATATATGGGATATTGGGATTAAAATAAAGCATCTTTAGCTCTATTTGTCATGTGATCATGTTGGTGAAATGATGGATGAGTATCATTGATGGGACCTGTCTGGATGAGGATTTAACCTTAATCCTCTATAAGGAGTAGTTAGTTGATGTGACATTGTGGAACTTCTCAGTTTAATCACTGCTGAAACGGATGATTTATAATCTTGTGTTTGCTATAGCCTATAGCAATGATTTAACCTGGTAGATGGGGTCAAAATCTGTCATGAAACTATTCCCTTGCTGAGGAATCCTGCAGGGATGGATAGAATTTGCAATTAAGGCAAGTGCATTGAGGGGGAATATATTAGTTAGGATAGGAAAAGGTGATAGTTGTTTCTTACCAATATTCTCTTGGCTCTTTCTTGTGTTTCTTTCCTTGGCTAAATTTTACTTTTATCCTGCTGCGAGCATACCTAGAGCATATGAAAAAAAGGGAGAAGTGGCCAAATTTTAAATTATAGTCGAATGTATCCAACTCTTTCTTGTAGCACTTAAAGGCAAGGTTTCAATCTCATTAAACACCCACCCTTCTTGTTTATTGTAATGCTCCACTGTTGACCAGTCTATCGCATAACAGCAGCATGTCATGAAAATCAAAATTGTGGGACCCTATCGCTTTCTTTATTTCTTTTTGTTTAACTGTTTGGTGTCTTGAACTTGCGAAACCGACTATTCTAGATTCGCACTGCGTAAGATCCTTAGTTAATAGTATATCTATTACCAAAATAATATTCTTACACTCTCTCCTATTCTTTGTATACAGTGTTTTTATATTTTACCTACTTTAATACCTTAACCAAGCACTGAAAGATGATCCAGAAAATGATTCTTTTTAACCCCATATCATTGACACTCTTATGTTCTGCTGTCATTTCATTTAAGCAACGTAGGTAGTTCTTGTCGAGGGTTTCTCTTTTAGTCCATCAACATAGAGCGTATCAGCTTAAAAAGGAACTATATTTGAACTGGTACCTATTCAAATATTCAATTATTCGTGCACTTTTACAATTGAGGTTGGGCTTTCAAATCCCTTGTATGTGTTACTGATTCTTATCAAAAGACAAAAAACAAAAATAGAAATTACAGGTTTGATTAGAATATTAACTGTTAGAAGCAGTATTGTTGAGTTTCAGTAATTTAATTGGGTGTCGGGTCCATCATAGTTTGCATCTGAAAGCAGCATCACATATATGACATGTATGTTTGGTACTATTGGATATTTTATGTTTGAGTTTCTTTCTTATAGGTCTCTACTTCTCTGCCTACAGGATCTTGATTGTATATGTTGTTTGTTGTGCTGAAAGCCTGGAATCTTTAAATTTCTCTACTTCTTGGCCTACAGGATCTGATTATATATGTTAATTTTTTGTTGTAAAACTTCAATTTTTGAACTTCTTTTGCATTCCGAAATTTGAGGTTTGATGATATAATTCAGGGAGATGTCTTTTACCTATTCTTTGAAACAAAGAATTCAATCACAAAGCAAGGGGATATTGGAGTTGCGAGAAGTACTGACGAGGGAGTATCATGGGAGCAGTTAGGTATTGCTTTGGATGAAGACTGGCATCTGTCCTATCCATATGTCTTTGAAGATAATGGCAATGTAAGTTTGTGAATGATGTGCCTTCACGTAACTCAATTCCATCTGTAACAACGTTAGACTTGATTTGTAAAAATCTTAATAACGATGTTGAAGGTAGACATAGAGGGCCTAGAGGGAACGGAAGGATATATGTATGCAGGGCTCACGATTGCATGTGAAAAGTTCATATTCGTTTGTATTCCAGACGCTTATTAGTTGATACAATCCTCTATCGGTAGAAGAAAACTTGAAAATTTACTATGTGACATCTTTCTTGAATTTTGCACAGTACTTATACCATGCAATGCTATATATATGTTAATATTGAAGATATTTTGGACAGCACCAAATACAAAATATACACAATTTTCTATTATTAATTTTCAGTCCTTTTACATTTTCCTTTCCTTACAAGGTAAATAACTAGGCCGCTAAAACATTTTAATGGCAAGAGTTTTGCTACTTACCAGCAAACATGAATCTTGGGCATCATTATTTTTGCTTGGACTAATGATTAATATTTTCATCAATTGTATTATTGTCTACAGATATATATGCTGCCCGAGGGCAGAGCAAAAGGGCAAGTTCGTCTTTATCGAGCTGTACGTTTTCCCTTGGAATGGACACTGGAAAAGATCATAATGAAAAAGCCTCTTGTTGATTCAGTTATCATTCCACATGATGGAAACTACTGGCTATTTGGTTCAGATCACAGGGGGATTGGTGCAGAATATAATGCTCAGTTGGAAATATGGTACAGTAGGTCACCACTTGGTCCTTGGAAACCACATAAGAAAAATCCAATCTATAACAAAGATAAGAACATGGGAGCCCGAAATGGAGGTAGACCATTTTTATTTGACGGTCATCTTTATCGTGTTGGCCAAGACGATGGTGAAACATATGGGCGGAGAGTACGTCTCTTCAAAATAGAAATTTTGACCACTGATATGTTCAAAGAAGTTGAAGTCCCAATGGGCCTTGAAGGGGGGTCAATCAAGGGAAGAAATGCCTGGAATGGTGTCCGCAGCCATCATCTTGATGTGCAACGATTAAGCTCCGGAGAGTGGGTTGGAGTTGTGGATGGGGATCGAGTTCCTTCAGGAGATGCAAGTCTGCGGTTTCATTTAGGTTGTGCATCTGTCTTAGGTGTTGCAGCCCTGGTTATACTGCTTGGTATGATACTTGGAGCTGTTAAAGGTTTAGTTCCCCTAAGTTGGTGCCCGCATAATGTTGAAAAGAGGAGTGATGCTTCATTGGATTGGGAACAGTCGAGCTTGTTCTATTCTAGAATGAGATTATTCTGCAGCTACTTGAATAGAGCAAGCTCATCACTCCGTGCCAGAATAAAACCAAACTCATGTAGTGGAAGTTTGGTTCTTGCTTTAATAATTTTAGTAGCGGTGTTCTTAGTGTGTACTGGAGTTAAATTCATACATGGAGGTAGTGGTGCGCATGAAGCTTACCCAGTGCATGGTCAGTACTCTCAGTTCACTTTATTAACAATGACCTACGATGCTCGGATCTGGAATCTGAAAATGTTTGTCAAGCATTACTCGAGATGTTCTTCAGTGCGTGAAATTGTTGTCGTGTGGAATAAAGGACAACCTCCAGAACTGAGTGAATTTGATTCTGCAGTGCCGGTAAGGATTAGAATAGAGGAAAAAAACTCCCTAAATAACCGATTCAAAGTTGACCCTTCCATAAAGACGAGAGCGGTTCTTGAGCTTGATGATGACATTATGATGCCTTGTGATGATGTTGAACGAGGATTCAAGGTATGGCGTGAGCATCCTGAACGAATTGTAGGGTTTTATCCCCGACTAGCAAATGGTAGCCCGTTGAGGTACAGGGCTGAGAAACACGCTCGGAAGCACAATGGATATAACATGATTCTGACTGGAGCAGCCTTCATGGACACTAAAAA
This sequence comes from Solanum virginianum, assembly GCA_000787875.1. Lineage (NCBI taxonomy): Eukaryota > Viridiplantae > Streptophyta > Magnoliopsida > Solanales > Solanaceae > Solanum > Solanum virginianum. The sequence goes on from DF358323.1 coordinate 76,981, forward strand.
GGCTTTTGACATGTACTGGAGCAAAGAGGCAGCAGCAGGTAGAGAAGTAGTAGACAATCTTTTCAACTGTGAGGATGTGTTATTAAACTACTTGTACGCAAACGCTAGCTCTTCAAATACAGTCGAATACGTGAAACCTGCATGGGCAATCGATACTTCAAAATAAAATTAATTTTCGGAAAGGGAAAATCTACAGCGAGTTATAGTTTTGATACGTGAAACCTGCATGGCCAATCGATACTTCAAAGTTTACTGGTGTCGCGATTAGCAAGAATACGCAGGTTCACTATGGCCTTCGGAGCAGTTGCCTTAATAAATTCTCTGAAATTTATGGTAGCATAACCAACAGGAAGTCGGAATTTAACCGTCGGATGGATGGTTGGGATGTATAGCCAGAAGAAAATCCTAATATCAGATTTGGAGTTAGCATTTTTCTTTTTCAGTCTTTCATGTTGGTATAAGTTTTGGTTTTGATGATTTGTAAGCTTTTCTTTATCCCTCCTATTGTGAATTTCTCAAAGGGGAGGGATTCTTGTTGTAAGTTAGTTTTGTCAGTCTCAGATGCATTTTTCACTTAAAATTCTTGTTTAAAATGCACATATTTCATACTTCTTTGTCATCTTTCCACAGAAAGAAGCTACTTTTTTGGTTGATACTTGATTACAATCATAATTACAAAATTAATATGGTATTTGTGTGTTGGTGGTATAGTTTATGATTTTTTTTTTTGCTAAATCTTTACAGAATAATGATTTGAATAAGGCCTCATTAGCCTTAGTTTGATCTGCGCTGTGTTTCATGGCCTCAACTAAATTGTTAATGTTCAATTCTAATCACCCCAATCTTACTACCAAATAATTATTTTTGAAAAAAATTATTTTTAATAAAAGTTCGGTTC
>DF358323.1:77986-102313 GCA_000787875.1 Solanum virginianum
TCGATGTACCAAAGTTTTGAGACCCCTACATCGAATTGAATAACTGAACTTTTAAAAAAAGAATACCAATACCGAATTAAAAAAATCGAATTAGTTTGGCTTGGTTCAATTTTTTAATTTTTGGGTATTTATGCCCACCTTAATAAAAAATTAAAGAAAAGTTAAATTTTTTTGGCCCCCCTCCCCCCACCGACACCGAATTGAAAAATTGAATTAGTTTGGTTTGGTTCGATTTTTTGGTAATAAAAATAAAAAGAATTTTTTTTGCCCCCTCCCCCACCACGACACTTAACTAAAAAACTGAATTAGTTTGGTTTAGTTCGATTTTTCGATATTTATGTCCGCCCCAATAAAAACCAAAAAATTCCCCCCGACACCGAATCGAAAAATCGAATTAGTTTGATTTGGTTAGACTTTTCAAATTTTCTGTATTTATATCCACCCCAACAAAAGATGAAAAAAAAGTTAATTTTTTTTGTCCCCCACCCCACCCTGACACCGAACCTAAAAATCAAATTAGTTTGATTTGGTTTGATTTTTGGTATTTATGCCCGCCCCAATAATTTTTTTTTTTTATAAATTCTACTCCCCCCTCACCCCGACACCGAACTGAAAAACTGAATTAGTTTGGTTTGGTTCGATTTTTTGATTTTCTGGTATTTATGTCCGCCTCAATAAAAAATAAAAAAAAAATTTTGCCCCCACCCCGACACCGAACTGAAAAATTGAATTAGTTTGGTTTGATTCAATTCTTTAATTTTTCGATACCTATGCCCACCCCAATAAAAAAAAATCATTAATTCCCCCCCCCCCCCCAATTTGTTTTAAGAAACGTAAAAAAAAAAATTATGCACACAAATCTTTTTTTTAGAGTGATTAAGATTTTTTTATTATAAGTTTTGGTATCTATGAGTCTATATGAGTATCCATATTTTAGCCATTTTGACCATATTTGTATGTACTTTTAAAATAGATCAACCCATATTTATTCATTTAGAAAATATGATGATCCATTAAAATAAATATGGATTAAATGGGTTCCTTAGATTGAAATTGTCACCCCTAATACTTGTACCTTTTTACAAGAATACTACAACTTTCCAATTTTTTAAAAAATATTAGTATGATAAAAAAATATATACTTTTAAAAAAAATATAAACTAGGTATCTAATGTAAATCGAGACAAAGAGTGTATGAATAATATTTTTATTAAATTAAAGTACCTAATGAATAATGTGACATTTATTTGTGGTTTATTCCTATTTATCTATTTGTGGCCTTTTCGTCTCTTTTTTCGTGTTAAATAAATCGTAATTATCTCCTCTCGAAAATAAAAAACAAAAAAAATCTAATGGAGTCAATAGTGTTTACATAGAGCTTTATATCTTGATTAGTCAATGTAAAAGGAAAATAGAAGCTCAAAGGAGAAAAAAATGGAATGAAAAGTTTTTTGAGGTAAATGATTCAAATTTAATTTGTCTTTTCCATATATAATGTTGGATGAAATGGAAGTTTTGAGTGATTTTTTGGGGGGTAATTATCAATTTTTATTAATTGTCGAAGGTGTAGCATTATAGATTAGAGGTCAAATTTGGATGGGTAAATGACTTGCTCATTTATTGACTCGTTTAATTTAGTTCACTCAAAAGTTAGTTTGGTACGTAATTTAAATTGATGATCCATGAAAACTATATTAAAGTAAAGTATTTTAAAATAATTTTTTTATTTGCTATGTTATATATAGTCATAATAAAGGGGGAAAAAATCTATTATGTACTTAAATAAGTTATTTGAAAAAGTTTTATACTTTTTCATCATATCGACATCAGAAGAATTAAAACTTATAGTAGTACTTTCCATATTATTTTTAAAATTCTAATGGTCTAAGCCAATTAGATCTTTCTAGGGGCATATTTGGTACTGCTTCTTTGATCACGACAACAATAACGCCATTAATATGAGCATATCAATGATTGCTAGCTCCTATGATTTGAATACACATCAATTCTCAAGTCCCGCTATTATCTGCTACATTTAAATGGGTTTGAGGTTGAATCATTTCTTTAATCCGTTATTTGAATGCAAAGAGCGATAGAAGAATGACTGATTTTTGCAATTTTTTGACCTTGATTTCGTAGGAGCAAGTCAGAAAGATTGAGATTAGAACCATCTGATTTAATTTGTTCTCAATAGCCATGAGATGATCATCTTAGGACTTAGGGTGATCCTTTTAATTTGTATACAAATGCTTTTATTACGCTCGTAGTGTCTGAACAAACTATGTAGCATTTGTTAAGACTCCTAGTCTATTATTTATATTCTAGTACTTATAGGAGTCTTCTATAGTTTGAATTGTGTTTGATTATGTCTCTGTATAACCATACTATATAAATATAACTGAGGTTGTACATTGGCTTTGAGCTCCAAAAATTTCTTTCTATTGTTCTTTCAACTATTTAGAGGTGATATGGCTTCCCAGCCGCTTTCAGTTTCATCTTCTTCAGAAATCTCCTTGCCTTTTTCTACCACTGTGATTTCATCTTCTTCAGAAATCTCTCGTCCATGCCCTACCACTCCTATTTCGTCAACCTCTTCTCATCCCTCTTTCACCATTCCTCCGTTGCCTTCCCACATTCTGTCCAGTCCCTCTACAGGCCATATTGGCCAGCCCTCTCTCTTTCCTTCTGTTGGATCAATGGAATCATCACTTCCATCTATTTTTCACTCTGCAGCGTCATTGGCTGCACCTAACGTCACTAATTTGGTGACTATCAAATTAAACTCTATCAAAGATTATCTTACTTGGCGTACTCAGTTTACCTCCCTGTTACTTTCTCATGAATTGGTTGACTATCAAATTAAATTCCGTTGAAGATATCTAATTTGGCATACTCAGTTCACCTCCCTGTTACTTTCTCATGAATTGGTTGGCTTTGTCGATGGCTCTGTATCTACCCCGCCTCAATTTATACGTGATGCATCTGGAAATCAGCAAATTAACCAACACTATTTTACATGGCTCCGACTTGATCAAAGTGTCCGTTCATGGTTGTTTGCTACATTGTCTAGAGAGGTTCTTGTTGACGTTCACTTGCTGCCTGGCTCTCCTTGAACCGTCATTTTATGGATGCGAGTCAGGCTAAATCACTTGAACTCAAACGACAACTTACTACTATGCGCAAATCTGACTCTATGTCCATTGATGAGTATCTCCGAGAAGCTAAAAAGATAGCTGATTCCCTTGCTGCCATCAATTTCCGGTTCCGAATCAAGATTTTGTCTATCATGTTCTTCTTGGTTTAGGCAGGGAGTATGACACATTGGTTGGCATTATTACTCACTTTCCAGGTCAGCTATCTGTTGAGGAACTTCGCACTAAGCTATTGCTACATGAGCAATGCCTTCAGCGCTTCAAGGAATTAGACTCAGTTGTCTCTCATCAAGCATTTGCTGCCCAAAATGTCTCTTCTAGTTCGTCCCATGCCTCTGGCAGCCATGGTGTAGCACAGGGAGGTCGTGGCAGAGGTCGTTATTCCTCCTCTAGAGGCCGAGGCCGGGTTGGCCGAGGTGGAGGCTCATTCAATCGCAATCAGCCATAACAAGTCAATTCCTCCAATAATTTTTCCCACAATGGATTTCCTGGGCAGTCTTCGTCAGTTATTGTTGGCACCTCTCCTTTTCCTTCTCATTCACAATCTGTTAGTTCACCTTCACCATCCGCGGGAGTTTCAGGTGCACAACCTTCCTCTATTATTTATCAAATTTGCGGGTTTCTGGTCATTCAGGATTACAGTGCACAAATCGCTTTAATCGTGCTTACGTTGCTAATGATATTCATAAGTCTTTTGCTACTACGTCTGTTGGAGAAACAAATGACACAGCCTGGTACTTTGACTCCGCTGCATCCGCTCATATGACCCCATCAGAAGGTAATTTTTTTACATAAAACACCTTATACTGGCTTTGATCGTGTTTTGGTTGGAAATGAAACTTTGCCCAATATTGATAACATCGGATATGCTCAATTGCCCACTAGAACTCGTCCTCTACACTTACGCTCCATATTTCATGTTCCCCAGCTTCGTCATAATTTGCTTTCTGTGAAGAGGCTGTGTAAGGATAATAATTGTTGTATTAATTTTGATTCATCTTTTGTTTCTGTTAAGGACAAAGCCTCAAGTCAAACGCTCCTGCAAGCCTCCAGTAAGGGTGATGTTTATCCTCTATCGTCTTCATCATTGTCTTCCCCTCCTCCAGCTCTTGTTGCTCTTCGTCAACCTGGTGATATTTGGCATCGTCGTTTAGGTCAAAGTGGAGTTTATACTTTAGATTGTCTCAGGAAAAATAATTCCATTACTTTGCTTAACTCCTTCAGTCATCATTGTATACCTTGTCAATTAGGAAAATCTAAACGATTACCATTTAATTCAGTGGATCATTGTAGTTCCTTTCCCTTAGATATTATTCATTCAGATGTTTAGCAATCTCCAGCTGTATCAAACTTGGGGTATAAATATTATGTTATTTTTGTTGATGATTTTTCTCGCTTTACATGACTTTATCCTATGAAAAATAAATCTGAAGTTTTTGTCCATTTTTGTGCCTTTCAGAGGTTAGTAGAAAACAAATTTAACACTAAAAGACCTTTCAAAGTGATGGTGGTGGTGAATATGATAACATGGCTATGCTATCATACTTTTCTAACTCGGGTATTTCTTTTCATAATTCATGTCCGGACACTCCTCAACAAAATGGGTTTGCTGAAGGAAAAAATCGCCACATAATTGAAATGGTCCGTCCACTCTTGCAGAGGCTGCTTTACCATCTCACTTTTGGGTTGGTGCCGCTTATTATGCTGTTTATACCATCAACAGATTGTCAACTCCTAATTTAGAAGGAATTTCTCCTTTTGAAAAACTTTTCCATCGCCCTCCTGACTATAATTTTCTTAGTCTTTGGTTGTGAATGCTTTCCTAATATGTCATCTCGAGTATCTCACAAGCTTGTCCCTCGTTCAATCCATTGTATTTTCCTTGAGTATGCTCCTAACTCTAAAGGATATCGTTGTCTAGATCCTAAAACAGGTCGTGTATATGTCAGTCGTCATGTTGTCTTTCATGAGTTAGTTTTCCCATACGCTACATTGTCTTGTCCTTCAAAAATATCCCAATCCTCCTCCTCCTCCTTCTCTGCTCCTCTTGTGGTTACGTCACACCCTTATTCCCGCCACAGCCATCTAATCAATCTAAGCCTTGTATGCCTTCTTCTAACATACCCGTCACTCAATCTTCTCTTTCTGTTCCTTCTTCACCCTCTGCCGCTGTACAACCATCTGTCAGTCCTATTAGTGAGGCACGTTCTGAAGATCTTTCTCCCACTATACCCATCTCTTTGCCCACTACCACTTCTTTTACTTCCAGTTCCGCTGATACATCTCATGCAATGCAAACTCGCTCCAAATCTGGAATTTCTAAGCCTAAGAAAATATTTTCATTAAGTGCTACTTTTCATGATACCGAGCCTTCTTGCTTTTCACAGGCAGTGAAAAATCCTAAGTGGCAACAAGCTGTGGCAGACGAGTTTAATGCTCTTTTGGCTAATAAAACTTGGGTTCTTGTTCCTTTTCAACCTAACATGAACTTGATCGGTTGTGAGTGGGTTTAACGCATTAAATATAATTCTGATGGGTCTATTGAGCGGTACAAAGCCCGTCTTGTTGCACAGGGATTTCATCAGCAGCCTGGCATTGATTATCATGAGACATTCAGTCCTGTTCGGGCTACTACTATTCGTATTGTACTTTCTTTGGCTATTTCTTTTTCTTGGCCTATTCGTCAATTAGATGTTAAAAATGTCTTTTTGCATGGTGTTCTTATGGAGGACGTCTTTATGAAGCAACCTTCTGGTTTCATTCATCCAGACTTTCCTCACCATGTCTGCAAATTAACCAAAGCTATTTATGGACATGGTTTCATCGCTTTAGTACGTTCTTTTTTTCTCATGGTTTTATTTGCAGCAAATCAGATTCATCGATGTTTATTCATCGCTCCTCGGGTATTCTTATCTTATTAATATATGTTGATGATATTATTCTTACCGGCATAATCATTCATCTCTCCTTGATCGATTCATTAGTATCCTTTCTCGTCAGTTTACTATGAAAGACTTAGGTGATCTCCATTATTTTCTTGGTGTTCAAGCTGTTCGCTCATCTCATGGTCTCCATTTGTCTCAACAGAAGTACATAACTGATTTACTTCTTAAGTTTCACATGCATACATGTAAGCCTGTTCGTACCCCCATCGCGTCTCGTACTACTATTTCTCTCATGGATGGTGAATTACTTTCAGATCCCAGTGAATATAGAAGCATGGTGGGTGCTCTTCAATATTTAACTATCATTGCCTATGGTGTAACTGTTGTATCTCAGTTTATGCATTCCCCTCGTACTACTCATTTGCACTGTGTGAAGCGTATTTTCAGGTACTTACAGGGTACTATTAAGTGTGGACTATTCCTGCGTGCCTCTTCATCCATTTCAATGGTGGTTGCTTTGCTGATTGGGCCGGCTGTCCAGATAGTCGGCGTTCTACTACTTTTTGGGTTCTAATCTCATTTCTTGGCTTGCAAAGAAGCAGCCAACAGTCTCCAGATCATCTACTGAGGCTTGAGTACAGGGCTATTGCTTATACTGTTGCTGAAACCTCTTGGATTCGTCATCTTCTTCGTGAGCAGTACGTACCTCATACTGACCCCCTTGAGTACAGGGCTATTGCTTATACTGTTGCTGAAACCTCTTGGATTCGTCATCTTCTTCGTGAGCATGGTCTTTATCTCCGTGAACCAGTTTGTGTTCTATGTGACAATGTTAGCTCAACATATATGTCTCGTAATCCAGACCGCTCAAAACATATTGATGTTGATTTTCATTATGTCCGCTACAAAGTAGCTCAAGGGGATCTGGTAGTCCAGTATGTGCCATCTCGCTTACAATTGGCTGATGTCTTCACAAAGGGTTTATCCTCATCTCGCTTTTGCTTTTTGTGTGACAATCTGTCCGTGTTGTCCTCTCGCCCAGATTGAGGGGGCATGTTAGGACTCCTAGTCTATTATTTCTAGTCTAGTACTTGTAGGAGCCTTGTATAGTTTGAATTGTGTTTGATTATGTCTCTGTATAACCATACTATATAAATATAACTGAGGTCGTACATTGGCTTTGAGCTGCAAGTTATCTATTACAGCATTTACATCGAGAACTCAAGTATTGTATACGTCATTAGTCCGATCCTTTAAAATTAATTTTCGGAAAGGGAAAATCTACAGCGAGTTATAGTTTTGATACGTGAAACCTGCATGGCCAATCGATACTTCAAAGTTTACTGGTGTCGCGATTAGCAAGAATACGCAGGTTCACTATGGCCTTCGGAGCAGTTGCCTCAATAAATTCTCTGAAATTTATGGTAGCATAACCAACAGGAAGACGGAATTTAACCGTCGGATGGATGGTTGGGATGTATAGCCAGAAGAAAATCCTACCATCTTTTTATTTCTTTTTCAGTCTTTCATGTTGGTATAAATTTTGGTTTTGATGATTTGTAAGCTTTTCTTTATCCCTCCTATTGTGAATTTTTCAAAGGGGAGGGATTCTTGTTGTAAGTTAGTTTTGTCAGTCTTAGATGCATTTTTCACTTAAAATTCTTGTTTAAAATGCACATATTTCATACTTCTTTATCATCTTTCTACCACATATTTTATTTTATTAGATATGAAAGATAACTTTGTCTAAAGAATTTTCATTAAGTAAATAAAAAGTATTTTAATAAGATATTTCTCATGGGGACAAAATATCATTGGGGGGCATTTTTGAGATTAATCCAAATTACACCAAATTCAAATACGAAACTTTCCAAATTAAAAAGCCCTTCGTTAAGTTGTGAGTAAAGGGTGAGCTAAGTTGTGAGTAAAGATTGGGTCTTTTACCTAAAATGGAGCCACACCCAGACCATTGCTGAGTGTATGCGCCATCATTTCTTTTTTGTGTTTTATTGGTAGTGTTATGCTGCTTTAGTGCACGAAGGAAGAAGTTTGATTGGCCAGTTTACGTTGATTTTACTATTTATGGTGCTCCGGTTGCCTGTAATTCAAACCTCTTATTAACACAAAATCAATCACATTAATCTGGACGCACATATTCTAAGACAGAGATGGATTAATTACAAGAAACTGAAAGAACAAATGATTAAAACAGAGAGAGGTATATTAAGATTAAGCATACTTTGCAGACAAAGCCTCTCGTCACACAGAGTTTAAACGGCTCTTCATATGAAATGTCATACATAGGTTAGAGACACAAGATGACTAGAATAAGACAGATTATATTTATATGAAAGGCATGCATCTCCACTAACACATTCAGATCAACAAGGCGACTACATCTTGGGACAAGGAGGTAATGCAGGAGGAGCAGAATATGTCATGTACCTATACCCACTTATACCAAAGTAGAAGCCCAAAGCCATGACTCTAACCAGCAATGCTCCGTTTACCATAAAGCAAAAAGCCTGCTTTGCTAACCCCAACATAACATCCTTTCCACTAATATCATACGCTATACCCGTGAAGTGGACAATGATATAGAAATATGCAGTGCAACCTAGCAATAGAAAGGGATACCCATAATTAAGCTCCAGAAAGTGCCATAACCCCTCATCGTCGTCAACATCCCATCTTTTTTTGCTTACTCCTGGTGCCTAAAGGCAAAGAGCCAACAAATTCAAACACAAAACTGCAGCAGTTAGGGCGGGAATAAGATCAGTCATAAATTTTCCTTTGGGGCCCATTGATCGGAAGAAAATTCTATAGTGATACCAATAACTGTTCAACAAAGGGTAGAACATAATAGCGTAGTGAAACGTAAGGCAGAAAAGGACGCCCAAAAAGAAGTTCACTGCGGGAATAGGTATGAAATGATTCAACGCAATCTCAAACATAGGGCGGAAAGCCACTGAAAACCCACCACCAAAACACCACTGAAACGAAGGAAAAAGAATAATTCAGAACAAGCAAACCTGTTTTTGGTTGATTTGTATTATGAATTTTTGTTTTCAATCCTCAAAGTTTAGCAAACTCTAGATACTTCTTAAACAAAAATCAGAGAAGAAATTCAAAAGACTTACGGAATAATCGACGATTATATATAAATTGATATCCCCAGATCTCATATAATTTCATATCAGGTCGGCTCAGAACAAGCAAATCCTCTTCGTCCAGACCAAATATTTTTTTTTTCGTTCCTACTAAGAGAAGCATCTTTTCCTGGAAAATCAACTATTTTTTCTTCGGCCATCGGAAAAACAAACAAACACCGGTGACACATAGGGCCACCAAATAAATATCCATTCCTCCATTGTTACCCTTTGAGGCAGAGGTGACACTTTGAAAATTTAAAAAGGTGATAACCTGATTAAGTGGGTTTAATTTAACTAGTGCTATGTGCGAGCCATACGCGAATAATATTGTAATCTTATTGAATTTTAAAATTAATCATATAGTTGACGAATATAACTATTATTAGAAGTAATAAATAATAAATGAGAAGTAATATTATTATTTCATAGAAGAAAATAGCAAAAAAATAGTAAAAAAATAAATATATTTATTATTTATAATCTAGAGAAATTTGCTAGGAACTAAATATAACAGTTATAAATCAAATGGTGATTCTTCAAGACTTGCTCATATAGTAATATATTCAATTTTCTTTTTGGATCCATGTTGGCTGTTCTTGTATATGATATGCTTATTTTGGCAGTAGTATTTGTAATAAATATGGTATGTAAAATCATGTAAAATAAAAATGCAAAAATTGTTAAAATCAAACTTTAAAAAAATTAATGTGCAGAATATTGTACTTTATATTTTAAATGACTTAGCATCTTGTTGGGGTTATCCTCATATATGTTGTGAAATGACACAACAAATGACTTACTTGTTGGAACATTCTTAACATTTGCTGTGAAAATGACTCAACAACTCAGCATCATGTTGGGGTTATATATCTTCATATATGTTGTAAAATGACACAACAAGTGACTTACTTGCTAGGACATTCTTAACATTTGCTATGAAAATGACTCAGCAATTCAACATCTTGTTGAGGCTATCCTCATATATGTTGTGAAAGACACATCAAGTGACGTACTTGTTGGGACATTCTTAACATTTGCTGTGAAGATGACTCAGCATCTTGCTGGGGCTATCCTCGTATATGTTGTGAAATGACATAGCAAGTGAGCGCACGTGTTTGATCTCCCTAGGAACTTTTCAATACTCTTTGGACGGCACGAGTTTAATTTCCTCCAGGTATGCAAAAATGTATGTCTCTAATACTCATAGATATGCCTTCCACAATCTTCACCATATTGATATCGAAGCGCCACCATCGCATGCGGACAAGATCAAAGACTCTGCAAGTACAAGATTTGCAATAAAGATTAATTATTGCCACTGCATCATGACCGAAGACAACATATCTATAATTGCCAATTTGATGAACCAATAACTTGTTCCCTACATTAATATTTTTTGCAATGACCTCCTCTATTGAAGGGACCAAGACGGTTGATGTATTGATGAACTCTATTCGTCTTTGGTAAAAAATTTCACCAAACTTCTTGTTTATTTTATCAAATAGAGAAGGAATGAAAAATTCTCTTTCAACAACAAAAAGTGCATTAATCGACTCAGCGATATTTGATGTCATAATACCAAAATTGTAAATTTTGCAGCAGATATTATAGAAACTAATAGCTAATATTTTTAAAAATAGAAAATTTTGCTACAGATATTAAAGAAGTTACAACAGATGCAACAGTTGCTGCGACAGAATCTGCAACAACTTCAGCAGCAGATGCAACAGTTAATAACACATACCTATTTCCCAGAAAAATGCTCTACTCCATCTATGAAATCCAATTTGTTCGAGATGTGTGGTAGCCCCTGGAACCATTTCTCTAATTTGATTGAAGTGGTCACTAAACTCACTTACGTTGTATGCTTGTGCGGCCTTGTAAAAGTGATAGATGATTCTTCCATTGTGAAAATTGGTTAGACTATTTTCACCAAGGTGCCACATGCAATAACCATAATGAGCAGAAAGGTAGACAATTGAAATCATTTTTTTCTGCTTGGATGCCGATCCAAAATTATGCACAATTCTGGGGTATCATCTACAAAACTGTTCATTTGCTAAAAAAAATACCGATAAAATGCATTACACTCGGAGTCAACAACACAAAATGCAACAGAAAAAATATGTTTCTCAGCATCCTGTGCAACAGAAGACAACAAAACTCGATCATAATTGCCTTTTAAAAATATTCCATCAACGACTATGACTTTTCTCATATGCCTAAAATCAAAAATCCAAGCTCCCATAGTCATAAAAATACTTAAACTTACCATTTTCATCGAGTTTCAATGTTATTTTGGTCCCCGAATTTATAGTGCTAAGCTTATAACGGTACGCGTCAAGCACTGCATATCCATGCTCGTGTGTCCCCCTTATTAAAGATTTCACAATTTCACTTTCCTTCCAAAGTTTTCAGTAATTGACATTGCATCCTAATTCACCACAAAGTGAGGTTCTCATATCTCTTATAGATGGCCTTTTACCTTCGGGAAACTTATCTTTGAAGTATGCACCGATTACTTTGGCCGTAGCATGTGGATTGTGACTCGTCAGATGCTGAGAATCATAGGTGTGAAACTTTTCATACTTTCTAATATAAAATTTGTCATAACTTTTAAGCTTCATACCTCTTAGCTATCACTTGCACTCAGGATGCACACACTTGACACAATATACAAGACGCAAGTTTATCACTTTTTTACTCTAAAATCTTTCTTCAAACAAGCCATTTTCAACGCAATATCTAAATCTTGCTTATTCTTAAATGTCATACCATTATAAAAATATGTTTCATCATCTTGAACATGATTCAACTATGTTGATTGTATATTTGGTGGTGTGTTGCTAGCAACTTCTGGAGTCGGCGTTTGCTCACCTCCCATTGCTCTATCTGGAATGTCTGTATCCATCACATCACATTCATCATTCAACACTTCTTGATTTTGAGGTGAATTTTGGTTCTCCACCGTCCTTTCAACCATGTATACCCGTATATTGGGTGTTCCTTCATCTTCCAAATAAATCTGTAAACTCACTTGATTTTTTATTCTAAATGGAGTCACTCTCTGTTTTTTGCCACAAGAATGCATGTAAGTGATGTCAATATCTTTCGGCTCACAATTTAATTCATAGCTGGCAATAATTTGATTCATAAAATCCTCGTACATGATGTCTTGATTTACAATCATTGCTATCGTCTCGATCATTTCATTACCTTTTCAACGTCAAATAAAACGATTGTTGGACTCAACCCATTCACCATGACAATCAACTCCTAATATTATTTTGTCTTACATTGATGATGTTGAAGGTACCTAAATAAATAATAATTAAAAGCGCAGGATGAGAAAGCTATATAGAAATACAACAACTGTTGTATTTAATTCAGCAGCTACTTCATTAGTTGAAACATCAGATCCAGCAAATATTGCAATACATTCAACAATAATTGAAAACTGCTGCAGAGGTGGTGAACCAGTTGCTAAAAAATTATTTTGACTATTATTCTATATCGTTCAGCAATTGTTGAATCTATTTCAGCATCTGATGCAACATCGCAAAAATAGCTCAGCAGTGAAGAACAACAACAATGGCGGAAACAACAACAAAAACACAAAACTCAAATAAGCAACACCACATTCACTTTTATCAGTCATAATAATGATTAAAAGTTACCTTTCAAGTAATTTTCAAAGCTATACAAACAAATGCCCCAAAAATTGATTTCTTTTTCCTCCCAAATTTGAAGCTCAAATGTTGGAAAAACGGGAAGAAAAAGAAGATCAAATATCATTAACCCTTAATTATAAACTTGTCACCTACACCTAATAATTAAAACTTGTGCCACTTTTTTTAAATTTTGAAACCTTTTTGTCACCCTTAATTCAATGACCCAACCTTCTCCAACTAGACTTTGGGAATTGAGCATAAGACTCCTAATTAATCTATGATTTGTTACTTAAAACCCCAATATTTTCATACAAATATTTTTTTTTAAAACTCTAAATAACTGCAATTTAAAACTCTACCTATTTTGACTTGGATTTGGTTATATTTTGAAGAATACGATATAAGTTGTTATTCTTTTCATATTAATACAATGAAAAAATATTTTAAAACATTGAATAAAGTTCATACAAATTTAACTATCAAAATTCGTATACATAAATCTCCTCTCCTCTTGGATACATAAATCTCCTCTCGAATACATATCTCCCCTATGTATCCACATGTCAATTGATATATCTAATTATCTCGAAATTCATAAATTTTAACGAGCTTTTATTATTGAAAAAAGAGTAGAAAAATAATATAATTAGTTGTTAATATTATGAAATTTATGTAAATTATATATTCTTTTTATGTAAAATTACAGAAATACACAACTTATGTTTACATAATTTCATATAATCCCAACTCTTTTAAGATACAATTTAACTTATTATACAATAATATATAAATTACATAAATACAAAACTAATATTTACATAATTTCATATATTCTCGACTCTTTTAAAAAATTTAAAAAATCCCTTAACTGATATAAAACAGCAACACTTATTGATACAAATTACAATTCCTACTTCTCCATGTATCATAGTTAAAATTTCTTAATGCTCCTACCTTTTCGACACGTATCATTGGTTTCTTTTTTTGTATAAAAAAGAAGGAATTTTTGATAATTTTAAAAAAAATTGGTATTAGTTAGAATTAGCTCCAAAAATTATGGCATTTGTGTAAAATACCCTATTTTTTAACCTTATGGACTCCTATGTTAAAGGCCCAAGCAAAGTTATATCCTCTGGCCCAACTTTATTTGTTTTGATGAAGTAGAATATATTGTATTGATGTGTAAGCAAAATACAATGTATTGATGCGTAAGCGAAAATAAACTATATGACATTTATATTTTATGAGATATATTTGTATCTTTACAAGATAATATCCAACTATCACCAAAAAATCACTTATACGTTACTGTATTTATGAGATATACGCTTGTATTTCAAGGTTAAAAATGTCTATCAATATTTAATTTTATTTCATATGTGTGGTTGTTCCACCTTGATTGTATCCTCCTCATCCTCCAACGCACCTTATCTTCACCTCCACCCCCGTAGCCCTCATCCTCACCATCCGATACCCCTACCTTTCTATCTTCATCTCCCATAATATTTGTCTAAATTATATATAAATATTTTTATGATAACATTTTTTACTTATCTATCCTGAACATATAGATAGTAAATTCACTTATTTTTCTAAAAAGATATTTTCCAAGAAAACATTTTTCATACCAAACACACCCTATTCTTCCTACAAAACCATGATTTTATACTACATTAAATTATTGTACAAAATTAATTAACCGATGTGTATATCAAGTTCTCTTTTTTCTCCTTTTTTTTTTTCCTTTTCAAATTGTTAGTTTGTGTTTGGTGGATGATATTATAATTTTGCATGTGGCTCTGTTAGTTTCAAAGTGACTGACAAAGATACATAGTCTTTGGAGTAGCACAAAAGCAAAAATCAAAGACCTATATAGTCCCCACACAAAGCAACATTCAATATATGTGGTATGGTTACTAAACTTTGTTACTTCATCTGTCCCAATTTATGCAGTTAGATAATCGAGTTTTTCTTTTATCGCAATTTTTTTATATGCCTTTTAGATATTTTATAATATTTTTAACGTTGTTTTCAAAAATGTATTTTTATATCGAAAAACTTGTAGATTTGATCATATTTAAACTCACGATAAGAAATTATAAAAGTTTGAATTTCAAAAATTCAAATATGATGACACGTAAATTGACGTATACGTAACTGCAATAGTGAATGTAATGGAGTCATTTGCATAAGATTTAGTTATAAAATTGATTATATATTCTATATAAAAGAAAAATGATTCAAATTTAGTTTGTTTCCATTAATAAAGTTGGATGAAATGGAAGTTTTTGAGTAATTTTATTTATCCTTTATGTTTTACCCTACTTTTGTTTGTTTAAAAGAAATAATCAAAAAGAAAAAAAAAAGAAAAAGAAATTAAGTGAAATAAACAATATTAAATGTGTGTGTATATATATATATTAGAGGTTTGAATCCACATCTACATTAATTAAATTAAGAGCGAAAGGTCAAAAATACACCTAAAGTATCTTGATTTCTTAAGTTCATGCTTTAGCTATTACCAAATGTTTATTGAACCACACCTTAGCTATCAGTTGTTCCCTTTTCCTTGATCGATAATGATATTTTAGGTAGGAAAAGAAAACAACTGATAGTTGAAGTATGTTTCGATAAAAATTTGATAACAACTCAGGAAAGAATCTCACGTGCCTAATATTTCAAATATGGAATTCAAAAAGCCGAAATACTTCAAATGTATTTTTTGATCATTAACTCTTAAAGCAACATAATAATTTGACTGATAAGACGATAAAAAATAATCTTATAACTTTATATAATAACGACGAATAAAGTTCAGCGACCATATGTAAAATTAACACCTTGCAACAAACATACTCTCTCTATATATAGCACCTTCTCCTTGCTCGATCTCTATCTACTCACACCTCAAAGTTTTCCCCTTTTTTTTCACACTATACCATTTTCTTGGCTAGCTTAAATTATATTTAAAGAAATACATATTTAAGGTATAGCCAAGAAAATGGACTTGAATATTTATTCTAACCATGAAATTACTAGCCAGATTGAATTGTTTTGGGAACAAGTTAGAGCACCATTACTTGTGCCATTTCTTAAAATTATGGTTATTTTGTGTTTGGCAATGTCTTTGATGTTATTTGTTGAGAAAGTTTATATGGGAATTGTCATTGTTTTTATCAAGATTTTAAGGCAAAAACCAGAAAAGAAGTACAAATGGGAGCCAATAAAAAATGATTTGGAGCTAGCAAATTATTCTTATCCTATGGTATTAGTTCAAATACCAATGTACAATGAAAGAGAGGTAATAATACAAATTTTAGATGCTCCCTCAGTCCTATCGTTTTTTGCTTCTCGAGATTCAAATTATGTGAATTATGATCAACGTTTTATATATTTTTTTTATTATAAAAATTCATCATGATTTGATAAGTTTTATATTGACTGTCAGCCTGTGATATCCCTCCTCCTTTCTCAACAAAATATACTTTTTCATAAAAATCGTAATTTAAAGTACTTTTGGTATGATTTATCTTAATATCATTTTTAAAATTTAGTTGATTTAATCCGATTTAGCTTTGTCTATAAATTGACTTTCGTAAAGGAAAACCCCACTTATTTTGGGACGTAGGACGAATATCTTGTTTCCATTGTAGTTTTGATACGTGGCTTGCACTTATTAATGAGATTGTTGAAGGATTTAACTTTCATACTATCAACGTATTTTAACATGTTGTAGCAGAGATATATTTATCTTACTTTCCCGACTTATTAATCTCATTGTTTATGAATGTATATATTACATGCAGATGTAGTTCATGTATTAGATGATCTGATAGTGTAAAAATTTATTTACGTCGCGGAAGTTGAAATCTTCTTTGCAAATTGTTCATTTGCAGGTATATCAATTGTCTATTGGAGCTGCTTGTAACCTTTCATGGCCAGCTGATAGAATTTTAATCCAAGTTCTTGATGATTCAACTGATCCTATCATTAAGGTCAAATTAATATCTTAAATTAAATTTCCATTTTTAGGAAGAAAAAAAAAATTTTTTCTATAAATTTGAAAAGTTTTATTTCCTAAAAGAAAATATCCTAAAACCTATGTTGATGTTGCTCGGACTTTTCAAAAGTGCCAGCGGGTGCATGTCAGATCATTCAAAAGTAGTGTATCTTAGGAGAATCCGACACGGGTACAACATTAAAAGTGAAGAGTTCCCGCAACTTAGCCTAAAATTGTCCTAATCTAGCATAGCATTTACTAGATTAGGTAATTGTCATACTGCTTGGACTATTCAAAAATATTAGTTATTAGTAACCTAAAAAATATGGTAAATGTTATCTCGTTCAGACTCTCCAAAAATATTTCCGTACTCGTTTCTAATCCTCCAACAATATTGAATCCAAGGATTCAACACCTGATCAACAGTATTTTTAAAGAGTCTGAACAATTCTATCACATATTAATCCACATTGATTGTGTCGATATATATAACTTAACGATTAACTTGCACACACCGATACTTATTTACCTCGTCTTCAAAATTACGTTCCTATAAATATCTTTTAGATGACGTGATAGAGTGTTTGTATAGGCAATGGTGGAACAAGAGTGCAAGAGATGGGCAAGCAAAGGAGTGAATATCAAATATGAAATAAGAGATAATAGAAAAGGGTACAAAGCAGGGGCATTGAAGGAAGGAATGAAGCGTAATTATGTGAAGTTGTGTGATTTTGTAGCCATATTTGATGCTGATTTTCAACCTGAATTTGATTTCTTGCTGAGAACTGTCCCTTTTCTTGTACACAACCCCGAAGTCGGACTCGTTCAAGCTCGTTGGAAATTCGGTAAATGCCTCTTTTCTTATCACGTATTAAGGTAGTAGGTTAGAAGACAGTTGTGTGTTTTCTAGTCGTAATATTACTCTTGTCCTTCGATTTTTGGTTATTACCTGTTTTTTCTTGTACTTTGATTATCATATTATTTTGTGTGTAGTTATTATTCAATACGTTTTGTTATGCTTTCACATCCATTACTTCTTTTTTCCAGATTGCTTTGATTTGTATTTTTCCTTGAGCCTCTATCAAAAACAACCTCCCTACCTCTATGGTAGGGGTAAGGTCTGGATATACCCTATCTTTCCCAAACAACTCGACTATGTTAGATTAAATTGGGGTATATATGTTATTGTTGTTGTTGCCTTTTTCTTAAAACGTCGTACCTCAACGAGCTTTTTTGTGTGTGACCTTGAGATTTGAACCCAAAGATCGTGTTGAATTGTGCGACCATCTCTATTACTAGAAAAATAATTGTTGTTGTTGTTCAGAATGCTTCGTTATGCTTTCACATTCATACTTCTTTTCTGGATTGCGTTGATTTGTTTTTTCTTGAGTCGAGGGTCTATTGGAAATAACATTTCTACATCTAACGTAGGGATAAGGTTTGTGTACACTCTATTTCTCAGACGATCCTACTATGTTGGAGTACACTAGCTATGTTGTTATTGTTATTGCCTTTTTCTTAACACGTCGTACCTCAACGTGCTTTTTTGTGTGTGACATTGAGATTTGAACCCAAAAATCATGTTGAATTGCGTGACCATCTCGTTACTCAAAATAATTGTTGTAATTAATTGTGCAGTGAATTCTGATGAATGTTTGTTGACAAGAATGCAAGAAATGTCACTTGATTACCATTTCAAAGTGGAGCAAGAAGTTGGATCAATAACTCATGCATTTTTTGGCTTCAATGGTAAGACTATGTACAATACAAAAGTTCAGTTACTTTAACGTGACACAAAAATAGTCGATTATGACTTTATTGTTACAGCGGATAAAGTTCAGTAAGTTATAAATCATGACAAGTTCGTTTAATTCAAAGGAACTGCTGGGGTGTGGAGAATTTCAGCTCTTAATGAAGCTGGAGGATGGAAAGACAGAACAACTGTGGAAGACATGGATCTCGCGGTTCGAGCTGGTCTCAAAGGGTGGAAATTCGTCTATGTTGGTGACCTGAAGGTAAAATTTTACATGATTCAATTACGTTTAGTGTGAGTTCTGTAAGTTCAACGAAACATATTGATTTATGCTCGAATCACACGCACACATATATATACACATGGTCCCTAGTCTTAGTTTTGTTGAACATGATTCTCTATAGCGTGGACGTCCTTAGTTGAACGGAGACAAATATATAAAAATCGAGCATCCTAGTGGAATCTCGTTTGTTTCTAGGTATATTAACTCTAAATTCTGAATTCACATGTTCTCCGCAGAAAATGATTAGTCATGTGTATAAAAAATTTAAAATTTGCAGAAATAGCCGGTGGAAATATGTCAGAAAATCATTCTCTTAGAAGTAACTTCAACAAGTACTCTGAAAAAACAAATGATTGGAAGTTAAATTTAAGCTAAAGAATAGGCTGAAATGGGTCCACAAGCGGGAGGGTAAAATGTACGCACATTTTACCATTACCTCATAGAGATAGAGAAACTGTTTCCGAAAGACCCTCATCTCAAAAATATTAACCCCCCAACAAAGCAGAAAATACTAGATATGAACAAAACGACCAGAGTGGAAAGCAAATGATAATTTATAAAGACAATAAAAATAACAAAATACACGACAAACAATAACAACATAAGATATAAAGACATGACTACCTCTACTAAACCTACTATAACACAAAGTCAGATATCATCCTACCCATATTAGTCATCTAATCTTCTACCCTGATACGCGACCTCCACTCCTCGGTGATATGAAGCTGCGCCATATACATATATCAAGCACTCATTATAAATGGTTACACACATAATAACTGCGCCTCAATCACAAGCAAATTATGGTTGATTTTATGAATAGCCACTACCCATATCGCAAGCGTTTATTTTATTTTTTTCTTATTTTGAAAAAAAATCAATTAGGTGAAAAATGAATTGCCAAGTACTTTCAAGGCCTATCGTTATCAACAACATAGGTGGTCATGTGGACCTGCAAATCTTTTCAAGAAAATGGCAGGGGAAATTGCTGCAAATAAGGTTAGTAAAGAAATTTCGACCGATTTAACTTATATACACTAGTAGTATAGTAATTTTTACACTCACTTAGATACTCACACTAGTAGCATAAAGAATTTTTTAAACTACTTGTGAAGCAGAGACTTAGAGCAACAGTAAAGTTGTTTGGTTCAAGACGTTGAATTAGTCACTATACTTGCTTCAGGGTGGACTGCTTACATTACAATCTTTTAGGGTGTGGTTATTCTCTAGACCCTGCCCACATAATAGTTATTAGTTGTACTTTTTATACATTTTATACATATAGTTATCTTTTTACGTGACCTAATGGAATTATTTTTAACTTTGGTCATCGCAGAATGTCTCAATGTTGAAGAAGTTTTATTTGATCTACAGCTTCTTCTTTGTGAGAAAAATAATTGCACATATTGTTACATTCATATTTTATTGTGTAATTATGCCTGCCACTGTTTTGATCCCTGAAGTTCAAGTTCCTATATGGGGTGCTGTTTATATTCCTTCGACAATCACACTTCTCAATGCTGTAGGGACTCCAAGGTAAATAAATAAATTAAATAAACAATTGGTGTTGTGTCGTGTTGTGATCCGAGCCCATGGGGCGTATAACAAACAATACGTCCCATGGTCTCTGGTCGCGACATGACATGACACCAATTGTTTAGCCCAAAGGACAAATTTGTGAGGTATGTTGGACCACAACAGACAATACGTCCCATGGGCTCAGGTCTGGACACGACACGACACCAATTGTTTAGCCCAAGGGACAAATCTATGAGGTCTGTTGGACCATGACAAACACACTTCTCAATGCTGTAGGGACTCCAAGGTAAATAAATAAATTAAATAAACAATTGGTGTTGTGTCGTGTCTTGACCCGAACCCATGGAACGTATTGTCTGTTATGGTCCAACAGACCTTACAAATTTGTCCCTTAGGCTCGATATCTTAATTCCCAATGTGTTCTTATCTTGATTCTTTTTTTTTTCGTTCGTTTTGATGTGTAGATCACTCCATTTGTTGGTTTTCTGGATCTTGTTTGAGAATGTAATGTCCCTTCATCGAACGAGGGCAACGTTCGTCGGTCTATTTGAGGTAGGGAGAGTGAACGAATGGGTCGTGACGGAGAAATTGGGGGATGGATTCAAGGCAAAAACGAGCATGAGAGCTTCAAAGAAGTCTCGTTTTCGGATTGGAGAATGGTACAACAAGGTACATTTCATGGAGGTTATCGTCGGGTTGTACCTTATGCTTTGTGGGTGGTACGACTACACGTTTGGAAAGAATAGATTCTATATATACTTATTCTTACAAGGCATGGCCTTTCTTGTAGCTGGATTTGGCTACATTGGAGTGTTTGTTCCAAATTCTTGAAAATAATACAATAGTTAAGTCTCAGTTCCAAATAGATTGGGGGAGCGAGTAATCTTTATGTAAAATTTATGAATCATAACTTTGAAATTCATTTATAATGTGAATAAGCAACTAAGATATGTGTGTTGCCTATCGCTATTGTATTTATTTACTAATGTTATGGTTAAAATATTTGTATTTTTGTATTGTACTTGGAAAAAATGTTTTGGTTGTTCTCTATGAAATGGTAATTTGCTAATTTCCTTAATTTTGGCTTGAATATTATTATTATTATAAGAAGCAATGAATATACATCGTATATGTAAGAGTTTATATTATGTGCATCGACAATCTGAATCAATGAAGCGTGAGGGAAAGTTTCCTATATGTGATAGCAAATGGTATAGGATGTAGGGAGGACAACACGTGAATGTAAAAGCCCAAAGGTGAATTCAATGACTAAGAATCGTTAGTTCAGAATGAGGATGATATGTGTATATACAACGTAGTTCAATGCTTCAAGTTGACTCTAGTTATTGAGTTCGGTTGAATTCCGCTAAAGAAAAATAAAAATAAACGACCATAGGGAATTCAATAATTAAAGTCAATAATTCAATATACACATAATTCAAGGCTTCGTGTTGACTCTAGTCATTGGGTTTGGTTGAATTCCGCCAAGGAAAAATAAAAAAGAATCGACCACAGTGGGAGCCGAACCACGACCTTTTGATCCGAAGTCAAACGCGCTAATCCACTGCGCTATGCGGTCAGGTTTATGCAAACTTTGTTGAATAAATTTATTATATTATATAAAAATTTCAAGGTCAACAAAATTTTAAAGAAGGTAAAAAATAATTATATATATGTAATTAAATTTTGATAGTTAATATTTTTAGGTTCGAACAATATTCAATCATCTTGATCTTGACAATCAATTTACTGTATAGTGATCCATATTGACCATTCAAGAAACTTATATTTTATTATGTCGTATAATTATTCACTCAAGAAAATTATTCTCGTAATATTAATATTACTTTACAATATCATGAAATATACGACTCAACATATATATACGTGTAATGCACGTATTGCATAACGAATCAAGTACAATTAGATGTCTTTATATATAATAGTCAACAAATTCTAGCCAACTCAAAGAATAATCTTCTGATCAATTCAGAGATCATTTTGATTTCATTAGTAAGTCTCTTTATATGTAATAGTCATTCTTAATAATAATATTTTATTATAACAATCAAGTTTTCTTTCACGAATAATAACGTATTTTTTATAATTATATTTTACTATATCAGTCAAAAAAATATTCGATGTCAAGATATTTTCTTGTACCCATGTTTCAAGAATTCATTGTGCTTTAACTGCAATCACAAGAACATTCAATCTATCTAGACAATTATCTTAGTTTTTTTTTTTCTAATATGTTGTTCCAACCATCCATCTATTTAATTAAATAGCCATATTCCAAGATTTGAAAAATTGAAAAGAGAAGATTTAAAGGTTGGGGCACAAGGGATAGGGTTTGAATTTTTGGTGTGTGAGCCATATTAAATCTGTTATTTTTCACTCACATCGTCGATTTCAAGTTTGGATAAAAAAAGTTGTCGAGAGTTAATCAGGTGTAAATTTTCTATTTTATAAAGATAAAAATAAATTAAAATAGTATCATGTTACTTTTTTTATATTTCACTTATAAGATTATATTGTATTTGTTGTTATTGTAAGAGAATATTTTCCTATGTCTCCTTTGTTCCCATGAATGAATTAATATACATGATTTACATACTAAAATAGAACTACTAATCAGGAACTAATATATGCTATCCTAAAATAGAACTACTAATTAGGAACTAATATATGCTATCCTAAAATAGAAGATTACAAAATATTACAAGAATATATTTTACATATTCTGACACACCCCCGCAGTCGAAGCGGGAGGTCGACGAACGGTTAGACTGTCGCGAAAATCATCAAATAGTACGCGCGGAAGACCTTTGGTGAAAATGTCAGCAATCTGATAACGGGACGGAACGTGTAGGACACGAACGTCGCCCCGTCTAACCTTTTCGCGAACAAAGTGAATGTCCATTTCGATATGCTTGGTACGTTGATGTTGTACCGGATTCCCAGACAAGTAAATGGCACTTACATTATCACAATAGACCAACGTCGCTTGNCGAATAGGACAATGAAGCTCAAGCAACAGATTACGAATCCAACAAGACTCAGAGACAACATTAGCAACCCCTCTGTATTCTGCTTCAGCACTAGACTTAGATAGAGTAGGTTGGCGCTTGGAAGACCAAGAAATCAAGTTATCACCAAGATAGACACAATAACCCGATGTGGAGCGTCGAGTGTCTGGACAGCCTCCCCAATCAGCATCTGTATATGATAGGAGTGACCGTAGAGGGGACTTATATAAATGTGTGCCAAAGTCAATCGTACCTCGAATGTAANGCAAAATGCNTTTTAAAGCTTCCATATGCTGGACTTTGGGGTCATGCATAAACAAGCAAACTTGTTGGACAGCGTATGATATGTCAGGCCGAGTGAATGTCAAGTATTGCAAGGCACCAGNCAGACGACGATACTTCGTAGGATCCTTATACGGGGTGCCTGAAGATGCGCTGAGTTTGCCCTTTGAGTCAACTGGAGTGGGGCAGGGCTTACACTGTGACATGCCTGCTCTGTTAAGAATATCCTCTGCATAAGAACTCTGAGACATAAAGAGGCTATTGTTGTCCCTGGAGACTGCAATCCCCAAAAAATAGCTCAACGGACCCAAGTCTTTCATTGCAAATTTCGTAGCTAATTTGGACATGATGCCGAGTCTGAGAGAGTCTGAAGATGCAGTTAGAATAATATCATCCACATATAACAAAATAAAAGCAATATCTTTCCCACGACAAAAGATGAAGAGAGAGTTGTCAGATGTACTATGGGAGAAACCAATGGTTGCCACATATTCAGCAAAACGCTGATACCAAGCCCGTGGTGCCTGCTTCAAACCATAAAGAGATTTNCGCAAGAGACAAACATGATCAGGANGAGC
>DF358322.1:12999-32416 GCA_000787875.1 Solanum virginianum
TTTGAATTTCGAATTCAAATCCAAAACCCCAATTTTCGCCAATCTATAAATACTCCTCTTCATCACTTGTCTTAGGAGGGGGCGTCGAGGTGGGAGGGGCTACTCGAAAAATACATTCAACTTCCATTTTTTTAAATTAAGTTTTGCTCACTCGATTTCGAAGGATTTGAAACCAGGAACTCTAGGGTTCGAAATCATTAAAGCATAAGATGAAGTTCCAGTTTTGTGGTGTGGAAGTTTGTTGTTAAGGCTCAAGGTCCCAGGTAGATGCTCTAAAAAAGGTAGATTTCTTTTCCAATTTTTACTTGTTCTAGTCATTTTACCTACGACATGAATGGACAGATTTTAGCATGTTGTTATTCGTTTAGCTTTTCTTATTAGATCGCTAAGAGGTTGCTATTGTTAGGTGTTTGTCTGTCCTAATATCTGTGTGAATAGTTTCTATTTATGTTTAGTTTGTATTTTGGATAATTTTCCTTTGTTGAAATTGTTGCACTAGTTAGCTCTCACACTGAAATATGAGCAACATGATGTTTCTTTTGAATATTCGCATGATCTTGAATTAGATGTTTGAATTATTGGTTCTAGTTTGTTGTTTTGCTATAAATTTCTCAAGGTTTTAGCGTCTCTCTAATTGAACTCTTGTCCTGCTTAATCAAAGAAGTCTTATCTATACGTCATAAGTTCAGTTTGAATTGTTTGAATGTATACCACTATGCCTATTGCATTAAGAACCATTGAAAACAAAGAAAACATAATTTGTTCCTGTTTTCATCTCTTTTTTATTAGAATTCAATGTGGTTAAGTTGACGTCATTGTGTAGCTCAAAATTAGAACGACTTGTGCCTCATTTTTGCTTTAACATATATTGGGATGCTTCTGCTGCGATATCTAGTTTCTTTCCAGTACTTTAAAAAGATGGAAATGGTTTAATTTGCAGAATAGAAACTGCTTTGTGTATGGATTTTGTCTACAGTAAGATGCTATTTCATTTAATAAGTAAACATTTGTCTGTTATGGATCTATTTGGGTTCCTGTCCTCACTTTACTTATCCAATGATTTGTCTCCTCCTTACGTGATTAATTCCCTTATTCTGCATATAAATTCATTTTAACTTTCAAATACTGCTTTATATATATTAATGCTTTGTGTGTGTGTTACTGAAACGAGGTCATTTGGATTCAACTTTGCTCACAAGGATAGCCATTACACAAATAATTGAACTTCATGATCATGGACATTTGTTTTTCTCTTTTCAAATTTTTAATGAAGCTTTGGAATTGGCGGGGACCATAATCTGACCCAAGGAATTTCTTTTAATTAGTACTCTATTTAGTTATTTGTTTCTTCCTAAAATTTGAATTTAGCTAAGAATTACCCAGTGATATTCAATTGATAATATTGTTAACGTGATTCTTGGTCAATCATTATGAGTCGTGCATAAATATTGTTGAGTTGTGAGTAAACTATATGAATAAACTGATATGTTAGATTACTTTCATTTTGATTGGATGTTAATCCTTGTTACTTTCTTCTTTGCATGAATGTACCAATCCGAGTTTAATTTGGACTCTTCCATTGCATATTTGTGAATTTCGAGTACTCCATCCTATTCGAAGCCATGGACAGGCTGATAAATGGTCAATGGAAGCTGATATACAAGTTTCGAAGCCCAAAAGTCATTGTATACACTGATATATAGTGTGGTGATAGAGGGATAAAGCCCTAAAATCTGCAGCCCATCTTAATGAAAATAGGCTAAAGGCCCAAAGCTCTTTTAACTTTTTTCTTTTATGTTATTTACTTGTATTTATTTGACTAGTAACATTATTTGCTTAGTTTAACTTAATTAAATTCCCCAAACGATCGTTATTTACTTGTATTTATTTGACTACTAACATTTATTTGCTTAATTTAAATTAATTAAATTCCTCAAACGACGAACTATTTTATGATAATTCTTTTGTTGATGATTGCGTGTTTTATTTTATTTAATCATTTTCAAAAATTCTAATTTATTTAAAAAATGATCCAAATTATTAATCCTCTTTCTAATTCGGCTAAGTTGTCAAATTGAATAAATTTTTGTTAAGTTGTAGGCTTTTAGAGTTTCTTTTTAAATCTTTAAAATCAAATTGTCAAAATTAGTCAAATTACCTAATCGCCGGACAACCATTTGTTAGCGGCCATTTCAAGTGCGTAAAATCTTCTTGAAGTGGAAATGTGAACCTGAACCTTTCCTTTAGATTTTTAAAAGATTTTTTCTGTTTAAATCTTTTTAAAATATTTTAAGGTTTTCTTGATTTTGCCTAAAAATTAAGTGGCGACTCTGTTTAATTTTGAAAATTTGGTTAATAAATCAATTAAGTAATAAATCGAATTTTCAAAAACCAAGGTCATTGTCTAAAAACAGAAATGACGACTCTATTGGGGATTTTAATTAGGTTCTAACCACTAGATTAGGTTTTTTGACTAACTATTCGGGTTGTAATAATTAGTAATTTCCTTCATTTTCTATATTTGTATCTTACTTTTGAATTTCAAGTTATTATAACTGTCGTATCATGCATAGCATCTTCTGCCACTTGGCAATTTGTTTATTTTTCACTAAATGATGGTTCTGCGGGTCGGAACCATTTAATCCAAATTTTCCATCGGGGTATCCTGACAAAGTGAGTTGATCGTGCGAGGTCAACGGTCATTATCTTCCCCAGCCCAGGTTGTCGCCTGGGTCATCTTTCCAAAGTCAAAATAAGCCCACTCTTAGTCACCTTGGTTAGAGCTGAGCCAAAACCCTGTAAGTGCATTGACCTAGGTTGACCCAATACCTAAGGGTTATTGGGCCCATTAGTAGACCACCTTCAGTCCATAGTGGCCCCCCGACCCAAATAGACGACCATGCTTATGTGTTCATATTTGAAGGATGTATATGTTTTGACGAACCATTATCCCTTGGGGTTGGTAATTTATTTAATAAGCTCAGTTTGGTCAAAGAATGATCTTCATGAGGTATTACTTCATCCCAAGACATTCGGAGACGCTAATAAGTCAAGAAGAAGAGATTTTTCCACGATGACTTAGCTTAGGATTGTACCTCTGCATTGGATTGACTTTTATACTCCCCTTTCCCCATGTCATGTATCCCCATTTAATTTATTCATAAGGCTTGTATAAATATTTTGGGGCAATGGGGCGTTTCAAATTGAGTATACATCCTTCAAATCGTTAGGCCTACCCTTGGCTCAAAAGGAAACATATTTTCTATTTAGGATATGCCATATCTGTTTACATGCTATATTTTATAACTATTTTTGTGATTATGTTGCTTTGTTTGAAGACTTCTAGTCCACTTTTTTTTATCGAAAGTTTCTAAAATCTCCTAAGCACGAAAATTAAGTCACTATCAAATGTTCGTCCAAACATTCTTTGAGTCTTGAGTTTCTCAATAAAATTCAAACTTTACTCTCAAAATTTCAAATTTTGATCTCGCATGTGACAAGAGTAAATTTCTTTCAAGCCAGCCGAACTACGTAGGACCTGATTTCTCTCCCTTGCGAGATACGTAGACAGTCTTCCATGGTTCGGTCCCTCATTTTAGAAAAGCTTATTTTTCCTCGTTGATCCTTACAAAGAATCATAAAGTTTAGAAGATGCGAGAGAACCTTGGTATATCTCCCTGATTCGCAAATCTCAAATTAAATAGGCAAAATTTTACCTATCTAGTCACGTTCCTATATCCGTGGGCTTGTACATCTTCGAGTAAAGCAACTATTATGTGTTTACCTTTCTGTGAGATATTTTGCATATTTATTATGAACTTTTTTCGTATTTCAGAATACGGTTAACCAGATTTCTTCTTCAATTAATGTTTTCAAAGAGCACAAAAAAGATTGAAAATAGTGAAAATGTTGATTTGACCGATGTATCTATAAGGGGTCTTGTTATTTATGAACAAAATGAAGCAGTTACGCAACTAATGCAATAGATGAGAACTGAGTTAGAACATACTAGAGAGTCGAAGAATATTCTTATCACTGTCGGTGCTCCATTTCTAAGAGAAAGAAGGCCTCCACTTTATTCTCACTCTCTAAACCCTCCAGAAAAATCCCAAGTAATCCTTATATTATCCCAACCCAGAAATTACCTACTATTGACTTAACTGTCCCGAATCCGCGCTATGTTAGCTTTTTCGTACTGAACACTACCTTCTCCTCAAAATTTGAATCCCACTAATTCTCAGACATTATCTATTCAAAATACCCAAAATCTATCTGTCGTTCGACCCATGCTTTTAAAGCCCGCTTTTCACGAATCTTACCTTTCTTATCCCACATATACCAAATCCAATCATTATGAGGAGAAAGGAAATGAGTGGGGGCCCAGGGAAAAAATGAGCATAAAAGAAGAAGTTGCAAAGGCCATGAAATAGTATCACCGTGCATCAGATATTTGTCACGACCCAACCCCGTGGACCGTGACTAGGGCCCGGGTAGGGCCCCCATACCGGATCACAAAGCCGAACTACAAACGGATAACTTATTTTTTATAAAAATTTTGGCAGAGTTTCCTTTATTTTATAGACTCTCCCAAATTAAATCTGCACATATAGAACAAGACCAACAGAACATCATACATATACATATACGGGCCGACAAGGCCATCACAACAAATGAAACCGCCCAACATACACATCGCACATATCTAATCGTACAGACTGGGCACAACCCACACGTATATAAATCCACAAACCTCTAAACAGAATGACAGAATTATAGGACGGGATAGGGCCCCGTCATACCCTCGAATAAATATATATGCAAAATAATAGAAAGTGTATATACCAAAAACAGGCTCTGGAGTAAAGGGAGTACTTCAACAGTAGATGGGGGTCCTAAGCTGGGGGTCACCAAACTGTATGTCGGTACCTGCGGGCATGAAATGCAGCCCCCAAAGAAAGGGGGGGTCAATACAAAATACGTATCGAGTATGTAAAGCAGAATGTACAAAATGTAAATTAGAATAAACAAAAAAACCAAAGCTAAAATATAGTGATCCGATGCATGCCCGAAATATTAAAATGCTTACTTTCCAAAATACAAGATGCATATCCAAAACCACAAAATGCTTACTTTCCAAAAATACAAACCATGCATAGGGCACAAAAAATATGGTCGCCCGCCTGTCAATGGCGCCATAACACCAGAAAGTTGCAAATCTTTGAATCCCCGTCACATATCACATCACAGAAATAGCACGAGTGAGCCAGGCGCTACGTGTCGCCGTCCCTGTACACACCCCAAACATAGCATACCACACAAGTGAGCCAGGCGCTACGTATCGCCGTCCCTGTACTCACCGTCCAACACAGCACAATGCGCAAGTGAGCCAGGCACAACGTATCACCGTCCCTGTACCCACTGCCCAAACCCAACATAACTCCGGAGTATATCATAATGCGCACGACAATTAACCGGCCCAGGAATTGGCGAACGGACCAAGGAACAATTACGGATTATACACAAGCTCGGATTGCGGGAATAGAGTTTGTATCATAACATATTTTTAGATAGGTCATGCGAAAAAAAGGTAAGTTTACTTTATATACCTCAAACGCCCTCCAATTCAATCCAAATGCAAGCCAAACCCAAATTATGCTTCGGATTTTCCCCAAAGTCTACAAACAATTCATAACAATGCCAAACAATTAGCCAATGACTTTTTGGTCATTAAATTCCAACTTTGCCCCTAATTCTAAAAAAAATTGGGCAGCATCTCCCCTTAAAATAAGCCACCCCGAGAATCCATCTCGGCTCAATCAACCAACAACAACCACAACAACAACCCAACAACATCAAAAATCAATTCAAACAACAATAGCTAAATTATCACCACTTAAACCATACTTACAAAACCGGCCGACATACCAACACATACATATAGATGGTTTCCGCTCATTCCTTCACATTACAATGATCATAATATACCAACTAAACAACAATTCATAGTTCTAATCTCAACACAACACTACCTAACATATACTATACCACACGGCTAACACCTCCACACACACAACTCACTTCCAACATTCTATATTTCATGATTTTTCTTCATTTAAACATACTATAACATACTTACAACCTTCATAACACATAACACAAGATTAAATCTTACCTTTTTACTTTAACTCCACAAATAGGCTAGGGTTCCCAAAAGTGAAGAATAAATATTTTTCTTAGTACAACCTTCATAACGCATAAAACAAGATTAAATCTTACCTTTTCACTTCAACTCCACAAATAGGCTAGGGTTCCCAAAAGTAAAGAATAAATATTTTTCTTGCTCCAACAACATCTTCAAGCTACTTAGGAGCCTCAATATAGTAGGTTTATACCAATAAATAATTTTTGGAGAGGCTAGAATTGAATTTCAATATTGGCTTGTGCTTGGCCGAAACTTCATGAAGTTATTTCCAACTTTTTTTCTTCTTCTTATCTTTATTTTTTTTCTAAGTGTTAAGTTAATGGAAATCAAGTGATCATCTCATATATATAGACAATTCTTGGCCAAGTGTCCATGGCTTACTTCTTGTGTTGTTCAAATTAAAGATTAACACAAAATTTATGTGGGCCCCACTTTATCACTTCAAGATTTCTAGCTTCCAATAATTTCACTTTGGTCCCAAACTTTCTAATAATGCAACTTTAGTTCCAACTTTTCTAATAATGCTACTTTGGTCCCAAATTTTTGTAACTGTTCCAATGCACGAAATGCAGGTTCCAACAATATCGTAGACTTGAACTACAAAGATCTATGTATTCATCGTAATTTGGACCTTCCAGAAGGATTTAAGATTCCAAAGTTTGATATTTTTGATGGAACTGGAAATCCCTTGACTCATTTGAAGGTTTATTATAATGGACTCGTGGGGGTTGGGAAAAATGAATCACTTTTGATGCGCCTTTTTAGCTGAAGTCTTAAGGGAGAAGCCTTGGAATGGTTTGCCTCACAAGATCTAAAGCAATGGCTGAGTTGGAAGGCACTCACAAAGGATTTTATTGATAGATTTGGACATAACATAGAAGTCGCCCGTAATCGCTACTATTGGAAAAGATCAAGCAAAAATCTATGGAAAACTATTGAGAATACGTTCTTTGTTTGAGAAGAGAGGCTGCAAGAGTGCAACCTCCAATGTCTGAATACAAAATTACCAAAATATTTATTCGTATTCAAAAGCCTGATTACTATGAAAGAATGTTGTGTATGATAGGAGGAAAATTTATCGACGTCGTCAAGGTAGGAGAAGTCTTAGAGGATGACTTCAAGACTGAAAAAATCACATTACGATTTAACATAGGAATCATTAGAACAAGTGATGTGAAGATGTCAAAGAAGGAAAAAGAGGAGGTGTTGGTTGTCAGAGCTATTTCATCAAAGAGATATCAAAATGATCACGTCAATCAAGAAAAATTCTCGCATCTGAGTTTCAGAATGCCTCCCAAAGTATTTACACCAGTGAAGGAGTCTCAAACTCAGTTTTATGAATGGTTGAAATTCGCGGGTATTACTCCATCCTATAAACGGAAGACCAGCTAATCTTTTGGGCAGATTCTACAAGGCAGACCATAGATGTGCTTATCACTCAGGACCTATTGGACATGATATAGAAAATTGTTCAACCCTCAAGCACAAAATTTAATACATGCTTGACAATAAGTTAATCACAATTGATTGAGCCTCCCTAAAAAATAATATATTTGATGCTTGAAAGAAAGCACAAAATGACTTGAGTAAGATCGGTTGAAGACATTCGCCATCACAGGACAAGACAAGTATGCAAAATATTGACAAGATTCTACGTATGAAGTCATTGCATATTTAATCTTTTTTTTTCAAATTAGCCTTATTTCTTTGTAATGAACTATGTTTGACTTGAATTCTCAAGAATGAGATAGTAGGCGGTGTATGTCGGCCTCAGTTACCCTATTGTCAAATTGCAATGTTCTTGTAGTTGGAACTACGTTTGACCTGATTTCTGCCTCAACAGGATTATAGATGCCACAACGGCTCAGTCATATTCCTCATTAGATTTTCATTTCTCTTTATAATGAAAATTTAGGCAGAATTTTTTAGAGGATCTCAAAAATTCACTAAAAGACAAGTTTCTCAAACAAGATTAGGGATCACAATATGTAACTGGGGCAGAAATTTTTGAGAGGGTCTCAAAAATTCCTCTAAAAAGATGTTTTCTCTAGCGAATAAAGTCTGGGATTTTATTGAAATATATGACTGGAAGCAGAGTTTTAAGGTCTCAGAATTCCAGAAAGATGTCATTTACTACATTTAAGCAAACTAGGGCAGAATTTGAGGAGGGTCCTAAAATATTCTACTAAAATTGTATTTCAAAAAAGTGGACTAATGTGCAAGTCAACTGCAAGCATAGGACATGGCCAACAAAAATTCAGTCTCTCAAACTAAGAATTTTTCTTTGGATATAGGAACAACAAAATCACAAAGATGATGATGCCAAAATCTTTAAGCATAAGGTGCCACCTACACCTATCGTGGCCTTGTCATAATCTATTAATTGATTTCTCATCTCATCTTATTGTATTACATCAAAATTATTTCTAATTACTTTCTTTATGTTTTGCAGTAATTAGATACAAGCTCGACAAATGCTCTCAAAGTTCAAAAGAATCAAGCTAGTGTTGCCAAATACAAAACGCGCACAAGGACTACAGGATTGCCAAGGAGCCAACATCAATCGGTGAAAAATCATCACTGAGATCACCACTCAGTTTATCATGGCATAATCGTTATAGCTAAATGACATGATCTCACGACTGATAAAGCTTGATCTCATGTTTTACAGGTGGCTATGCTAATAAATCTGCAATCATCCCTAAAATCAATATCAAATCTAGGGATGATGCTATTATAGAAGTATTGCAAGGACAAAATGACAAGTCTATCAAATTAATCGATGTTGAAGACAACATATCCTTGCGATAATTGAAGTTGTTGATTTTGTTTAAGTCTTCAAGAAAGATTGAAGATCTCGTGCAAATAACTCAAAATTTATTAAGTTTGTCAGAAAAAGATGAGAAAGACTTTAATCTTCGTATAAAAGAACTTAGTCATTTCTCTTCGATCATTCTGTCTCTTGAAAGAGATAGAGTCGTAACCATGACAAACATATGTGTCAATATGGTTTTTTGACTATTAGGATGATCTTCGCGTATTTATATAAGCATATGTGTTTGTTGACCATGCGAGGGTTAACGTTAAAATTTTTGGGTTACCTACCCCATAAGTGGTTTATGCTTTTTACTTATCTACTTGAGGGTCTTGAGGTATAGTTTTGTTGGGTTAACCACCCCATAAGTGGTTTGCATAGTTTTTTTATCTGTTTCAGGGCCTTTACTTCAAGTTGAATGGATTATTTTTGAGCTATCCACCTTACTACAATTGGACGATTGTCGAGCCATCCACCTCGTTACAGTTGGATCATTGTCGAGCCATCTACCTTGTTACAATTGGGCTATTATCATATTTATATTATTGCGAAGAAGAACATTATATTATTGCCAAGAACGATATCATATTCATGTTATTGCCAATAAGGATATTATCTTCGCCAAGAACAACGTCATATTCATGTTATTGCCAAGAAGAATATTATATTATTGCCAAGAATGACATCATATCGCATTATTGCCAAGAAGAATCATCATATTCATATTATTGCTAGGAACAACATCATATTCATTTTATCGAGCCATCTACCCCATTACAGTTAGATAATTATCGAGTCATCCACCTAGTTACAGTTGGACCATATTCGAGCCGTCCCCCTTGTTATAGTCGGACTACCATCATTCATTGCCAAGAGGGCAATTTTACTTTTCAGTTGCCCCCAGAGGGCCATTTTATTCTCTAGTTGCCCCAGAGGGTCATTTTATTTTTCAGTTTCCCCCAAAGGGCCATTTTATTTTCCAGTTGTCCCAGGGGGCCATTTTATTTTCCCTTGCCCCTAGAGGGCCATTTTTTCATTTCATGTTATCGATCATCCACCTTGTTACAGTTGGATAATTATCAAGCAGTCCACCTTGTTATAGTTGGACTATCATTTTACTTTTCAGTTGCCCCTAGAAGGCTATTTAATTTTTTAGTTACACAGAGAGCCATTTTATTTTCAAATTGCCGAGAGAGTCATTTCATCATAATTGTCGAGAGGGCCATCACATGTTCAAATTGCTGAGAGGGCCATCATCTGTTGCATCATATCGACTCAATATATATCACATCGAAGAGAAGAATATGTGTTAAACATGGTAAAAGATATTATCCCTATATTTAAATTATGGTTTTTACTAATAATTCTTATCTTAGTTACATCGAGAGCATCCGAAAGGGTGAATTCTCAACACAAACCACAAGTGCGGACGCCATCAAATAGGATGCAGCATAATGTGGAACTTTTTCTTAGTAGCGAGTTGGGTCATAGTCTAAAAGTGAATGTCACACTCTTTTTACGCGAGCTAAGAAACGACTTCCACCACAGTCTGACCACACCCCTATCAAAAGGCATGTGGGTATTTCTTTGAGTTTGAATTTTGCATCCAATGAAACTTTAACCCTCTTTGGAGGCAATCTTTTCAATCTGAGTGACAATACACCAATAGTTCTGAAAAAAATTTATGTCCATATAAGTTCTTACTTATGGATGTGAAGAACTCCATATTCATGGTTGGGAGTTTGCAAGTCTTTTCTTTCATACTCAACTCATTTGTCACTCCTCCCAACCGAAGGTTATCTTAGCATAAGAAGATTTCCGTTTCAATCGATTGTCGAACAACAAGCAGTCTGATTCCCATGTCCGGGATATGTAGGCAAGCTCCATGTTGAAAACTCGATTGTATTCCAACCTCACCTATTTCTATTGTTGAGCTTTTCGGTCCCTCCATGATTCGACTTTAAATAGCCTTTGAATTCTTTCATAATTATGTGTTAAATCAAGCATCTTGAACTACAAGTAGTCTGAATTCTCATGTAACATGAGATATGTAGGAAACCCAACACCAGGGTCCGACTATAATTTTCCTAAATTCGTAATTTTCCTTCAAAAGACGAAAGTGTGGTAGGTCAAAATTGGATGTGCCAAATTTCTTTGTCCAGGGTCTCTTTCATCGAACCTATCCAAAGAAAGGGGCAGCTATTGACACCCAATTTTGACCCCCCACATTATAAAGTAATTATTGAGCTTCTTCAATTTTAAACAATTTGAAATAATTATTTTAAGAAAATCTGAAAATTGAAAAAATATTTTGAGTTATTTTTTGTATGACATAATATTTTCAGTTATCTTTTGATATTATATATATATATATATATATATTGTACGTTATGTAATTACATACTTTCTCATGATCATCCAAAAACTAAAAGATGACATTCTTGTTCATTTTACAAATTATTTTTAAAAAAAATTGAGATAATAATTGAGTTAATTATTTTACTTAGTTAATTTTAAAGAAGCTCATTAATTGATCTAATTTAATTGGTTATGTATTTAAATTCAAACCCGCACATCGACCCTACATGTCCCCTTCATTTTTTCTTTTTTCTTTTACAAGGGCCCATGTGTCCCCTCCCCCCTTCCCTTTTTCTTCCTCACACCTACCCACACAAGACTCTCTTCTTCTTCATCTTAAAAAAAAAAACTGCAGACCCAAGAAAAAGCCCTAACGTTCAACAACTTTTTATAAAAAAAAAAAAAAAAAACAGCCCCAACGAAAATAAATCAGCCCCCACGTTTGAATTTTGAATTTCGAATTCAAATCCAAAACCTCAATTTTTGCCCTAATTTTCGGTCTATAAATACTTCTCTTCATCACTTGTCTTGTGGGGGTTGTCCCTTCACTCGAAAAATACATTCAACTTCCATTTTTTGGGTTTATAAATACTCCTCTTCATCATTTATCTGGGGGGGGGGGGGGGTCGTGCCTTCACTTGAAAAATACATTCAACTTTCATTCTTTGAAAATAAGTTTTGCTCACTCAATTTCGAAGGATTTGAAACCAAGAACTCTAGGTTTCGAAATCATTAAAGCATAAGACGAAGTTCCATTTTTGTGGTGTGAAAGTTCGTTGTTAAGGCTCAAGGTCCCAGGTCGCTGCTCTGAAAAAGGCAAATTTCTTTTCCATTTTTTTACTTGTTTTAGTCGTTTTGCATGTGACGTGAATTGACAGATTCTAGCTTGTTGTTATCCGTTTAGCTGTTCTTATTAGATCGCTATGAGGTGCTATTGTAGGTGTTTGTCTGTCCTAATATCTGTGTGAATAGTTTCTTTTTATGTTTAGTTTGTCTTTTGGATAATTTTCCTTTGTTGAAATTGTTGAACTAGTTAGCTCGTACACTGAAATATGACCAACATGATGTTTCTTTTGAATATTCGCATGATCTTGAATTAGACATTTGAATTACTGGTTCTAGTTTGTTGTTTTGCTATAAATTTCTCAAGGTTTTAGCGTCTCTCTAATTGAACTCTTCTCCTGCTTAATCAAAGAAGTCTTATCCATACATCATAAGTCAAGTTTGAACTGTTTGAATGTATACTACTATGCCTATTGCATTAAGAACCATTGAAAACAAAGAAAACACAATTTGTTCATGTTTTCATCTCTTTGTGATTAGAATTTGATGTGGTTAAGTTGACGTCACTGTGTAGCTCAAAATTAGAATGACTTGTGCCTCATTTTTGCTTTAACAAATATTGGGATGCTTCTGCTTCAATATCTAGTTTCTTTCCAGTACTTTAAAAAAATAAAAATGGTCTAATCTGCAGAATAGCAATTGCTTTGCTCATGGGTTTTGTTTACAGTAAGATGCTATTTGATTTAATAAGTAAACATTTATCTGTTATGGATCTGTTTGGGTTCCTTCCCTCACTATTACTTATCCAATGATTTGTCTCCTCCTTACATGATTAATTCCCTTATTCTGCATATAAATTTATTTTAACCTTCAAATACGGCTTTATATATATTAATGCTTTGTGTGTGTGTTACTGAAACGAGGAAATCATTTGGATTCAACTTTGCTCACAAGGATAGCCATTACACAAATAATTGAACTTCATGATCTTGGACATTTTTTTTTCTCTTTTCAAATATTTAATGAAGCTTTGGAATTGGCGGGGACCATAATCTGATCCAAGGAATTTGTTTTAATTAGTACTCTATTTAGTAATTTGTTTCTTACTAAAATTTGAATTTAGCTAAGAGTTACCCAGTGACATTCAATTGATAACATTGTTAATGTGATTCTTGGTCAATCATTATGAGTCGTGTATAAATATTGTTGAGTTGTGAGTAAACTATATGAATAAACTGATATGTTAGATTACTTTTATTTTGATTGGATGTTAATCCTTGTTACTTTCTTCTTTGCATGAATGTACCAATCCGAGTTCAATTTGAACTCTTCCATTGCATATTCGTGAATTTCGAGTACACCATCCTATTCGAAGCCATGGAAAGGGTGATAAATGGTCAATGGAACCTGATGTACAAGTTTCGAAGCCTAAAAGTCATTGTATATACTGATATACTGCATGTATGCAATGTGGAGATACAGTGATAAAGCCCAAAAATCTGCAGCTCATCTTAATGAAAATGGGCTAAAGGCCCAATGCTCTTTTAACTTTTTTCTTTTATGTTATTTACTTGTATTTATTTGATTAGTAACATTTATTTGCTTAGTTTAACTTAATTAAATTCTCCAAACGACGAACTATTTTAGGATAATTCTTTTGTTGACGATTGCGTGTTTTATTTTATTTAATCACTTTCAAAAATTCTAATTTATTTAAAAATGATCCAAATTATTGATCCTCTTTCGAATTCGGCTAAATTGTCAAATTGAATAAATTTTTGTCAAGTTCTTAAAGTCTTTTAGAGTTTCTTTTTAAATCTTTAAAATCAAATTGGTAAAGTTAGTCAAATTACCTAATCGCCGGCCAACCACGTGTTAGTGGTCATTTCAAGTGCGTAAAACCTTCTTGAAGTGGAAATGTGAACCTGAACCTTCCCTTTGGATTTTAAAAGATTTTTTTTGTTTAAGTCTTTTAAAAATATTTTAAGAATTTTCTTGATTTTGCCTAAAAATTAAGTGGCGACTCTGTTTAATTTTAAAAATTTGGTTAATAAATCAATTAAGTAATAAATTCAATTTTCAAAAACCAAGGTCATTTTCTAAAAACAATGATAATATAGGAATTATCTCATGTAAATGTAAAGTAAAATAAGACTGATTTCACACTTTGGTAAGCCTTACATACCTGGTATGGAGTTGGACAATCAATTCCTCACGAAATTAGCTTCAATCCTTTGCATCCTAGCTCTTTCTCCACTTCTTCGCTCAAGGTCTCTGCTTAGTTTTGCGTAAGGGGCTTTAGAATAGGTTATTGAAACTCTTTTAGGCCAAAAATGACATGTATTGATCGTGGGTTAAGTCTAGAAGGGATATTGCAACCACTTAAATAACAAGCTGGTTGTTATTGAAACTCTTTTAGGCCAAAAATGACATGTATTGATCGTGGGTTAAGTCTAGAAGGGATAGTGAAAGGTCTAGAATGTCCTTCAAAAGATTTAAAATTTTGAATTTCGGTGGAACAAGTTTGCGGCACGGACTTGTCGCGCACCTGTGTATTTTTGAAAATCTAACCCCCGTCGAAAAATTAAAAAAATATAAGTGTGGGTCCGCGACCAGGGCATATCGCGGCCCTATCGCGTACCCTCACTGTCTCTATTTTTGGATTGAAAAAATATTTTTCGATTTAGTTGCTTTAAAATCGGGTCGAGACCACTTCCCCTCCCAGTTTTTTGTGCTGATCACAAATCTGATCTCGGATTTTCATTTGAGCATGGGAAGACGTGTTATGCACACGATTCCATTCTAGAGACTTTTTGATAATTTCGCCGGGCGTTAAATTATATTAAATAATTATAAAGCTTTAGCTGCTTGATTTTTAAAAAATTTAAAAATAAATAAAAAATTCAATTGATTATTCAAATTAATCTATCGACGTCACATAAAATTCTTACTATATATAAGAGGCTATGAAGCAGCTAAAGCAAGCAACTGTTGGATGACATGACTGCTTCAACTGGCTGCTTAAGAAACAACATGTATTATTTAATTAGGAAACTATGCAAAAATTACCATGAATCTAGATAAGTATAAAAAATACTATAAATCATGATATTTGACAACTTCAAAATTTTAAAAATAAATACAAAATTTAATTAATTATTGAAATTAATCTATCGGTGTCACATAAAAAGGACAAAAGAAATAACATGTATTATTTAATTAGGAAACTATGTAAAAATTACCATGTATCTGCATAGTTAACAATAGTAATGTATCTATATATGAAAATTAAATTAAAAAATACTATAAATCACAAGAATTAACAACTTAAAATGTTTAAAAGACATACAAAAAGTTCAATTAACACTCGAATCAGTATCGCATAAATAAGGATAGATGAATAGCATATGTTACGTAAAAATGGCGTAAACATGATATAGATCATAATTATAATTAAAAAATTTAAGAGTAAAAGACACACATATATATACTAGTTAGGGTAGCCCGGATAGATAGTTTAAATAGAAAGTTTACAGTTAAAATGTTGTGTTTACGTAAGATATGTACTAAATTTAATACACTTTTCATGTGCAAATCCATGTAACAGAGTGGTTGTTTGCTTATCGGATCACCTTGGTGTAGGCACACGTTTTTGTGAATGTGACTATTGTTTCTTCACATAAGAAATAATACCATCAGCCTCAGCCTCACATGGTCTTTTGTAATCTTTAACAACAATACCTCCCTACGTCAAGATCTTAATTGTGGGAAAACTTGTTATGTCAAATTCACTGGGAAGAATTTTGTTTTCTCCTC
This sequence comes from Solanum virginianum, assembly GCA_000787875.1. Lineage (NCBI taxonomy): Eukaryota > Viridiplantae > Streptophyta > Magnoliopsida > Solanales > Solanaceae > Solanum > Solanum virginianum. Next base: position 28,974 of record DF358322.1, read on the forward strand.
ATTTTGGCCGGAACAACTGGTGGGTCATTTTGACTCAAAATTTGTGCTGCTTTTTCATGCTGCAAATTAACCAAAGCAAAATGTTCAAATGTAAAGTGCTTAATTATGAAAGCAGTTAATAAACTTGAAAATAAAAGGTAATTTGCTTCTAAATTTGAGACAATATAAATAGAGACAATTATTGGAGATAATCACCACTCCTGATGAGCTGCTTTTTATTGCCTTGGTATCAATGCATCTTTTCTCTTGGAACTGAAACAGTGGGATATACGTATCACGACCGCTTATCAAATAGAGTGATCAGACAAAGGACCACAACATAAATGTAAAGAGATTAAGCTGTTACTATTCGAAATTATTAGGCCAAATGAACAATTTGTTGAGGAAATCAATATATTCCAAACCTACAGACAATTGAAGTTTACAAAAAAAGTTATTCATTTCTAATAAGCTATAGACAAGATACAGCTAACAACATTCACTCGGTTTCTGGTTATGCTTGCCCCTTGGAATAAGGGAATCCTATACAACGTTATGAATACTGATTTTTGTGAACTGTAGGCCAGACTGCGCTATTAAGCGCAGTACAACAAATTTCTATGATCTCCTAAGAGGCATACATATGAAAACTGAAGGGCCACTTCAGTGTTCCCCTGCCCCCACTTTTACACGACTCGAAGTTGCACCAAGTCCTACTCCTAAACAGAAAATCACATTGATATTCCTGCTTAACTATTTTAAATTGCAACCACTTAAATAACAAGCTGGTTTATTCAGAGATATAGAAGATGGAAAAAACTATATTTGGACCTTAGCTTTTTGACCAGCAAGAAAATTTCAAACTCAACAACTGATGGCTGATTTGGCCATCCCTGTACAGCAGCAACAAAACCTCTGTATTTAGGTCTCCATTGGCGCCATTGAATCCAAATCTGAAATTTCACGGCATATCCTCTTGACCCGATGGAAGTACTCAACAATTGTCATATTGATGTTTCCCAAGTTACACCTCATCTTTTAGGATAAAGCGGTCATTGTCAAGAAATAGAACCTAACCAAGATTAGGATCAAACCCAAGGGAATACTATAGACTTAGGAGAATTTAATTAATGCAATTTGAGTGATTAACCGACTTATCTCCATAAGAGGGGGGGTTTTGTTGTAATAACAAGTAGAAAAGTAAGCCTAACTAGAACAAGAGTTTAACCATATGAAGAGAAACTAGGGAATTGTATTCTCCATGATTCTCTAACTCAATATCACTGGATAACCTAATTCTTTTCTAGTGTGTAGCATGTAGGATGGTAAGTTAAGAACAAAACCCTTTGGTCCAGGCGAGGGCGAATTTCACTACCTGATTTGGCCCATCTCTGCAGTGTGACATTACTAACCCTTACTTATTAGTCCCAATACAACCTCCCCTTGGCTCAGTTCGGTTGATAAGACGAGAACACATCAATTGAATCCTATTAATTAATCTATTTTCCTATTTATTACTACCTTGGTCCAGGCAATAACATTAGGCGGGTTCTAATGTTGTCCACCACTAGAAAACATGCAAAACTAAGAGAGTTACTTAATGCATGCATGCACACTTTTCAAGAATTGTGAATTATCCAATTTTACCTTATTAGTTCTTCATGGTTCCTACAACACCAGTTATGAATTTAACTACTCATGATTTGTGTAAATACAAGACTTATGAACTTGAATAACATAATAGAGCACTTACACAATTGGACTAAGCACAATGAAGTCCAAGCTTCAATGAGAATCACAAGATTATAAGATCAGATCAAAGTACAAGTGTTTTTCAAAACTGTCCAATGTTTTCTCTACTCAATCTTACTATTTTTTTCTTAACTGATCAAACTCTCTAAGAAAAATAACCTAAAATCTATTTATAATGTTTATGATACAAGTCCTAAACAAAATAGGATAACTGGGTCGGCACGCTTCACGAAGTGCTTTACAGGCCGTATTATGTTCCACGACCCGTAATCGGGCTTTCGTACATTGTTGCTACAAAAGTACACTTGTGTTCTACGATACCCCTTTACGACCCGTAAAGTGTTCTACGACCTGTAGGGGCTATTGTCTGATAAAACTTCAGAAAGTCCTTCTTCTCTGATCCTTAGGGCACGAGACACGATCTATGACTTGTAAAATAGTTAACGACCCGTCTGGATGTTCATAGAACAAACTTTAGAAAATCAGCCTCTTATTGGAATTGTCCATGAGACCTCCTTCACGGCCCATAGAATGCACTATGGGCCGTAAAAGGTCTCGTACATCATTAAAAATAGCAACTTTTGCACAATCTTCCCAAAATCAAAGCCAACCTAGAAATCCTACAAATAAAATATAAAAACACATAAAACCCACTAACATCGCATTGAGAACACATAAAATTCCAAGTTTTAAGCATAAAAAATGTTATGTTTTGACAGCACATCAATACCCTCAACTTAAAATTGTTGCTTGTCCTCAAGCGACAGACTCAATCTATATAAGCAGCACAGTAACACATAGACCTCAACCTAATGGCATATATCACATCAAACGTAAGCACAGATACCCACAACACTTTTCAAAATATAATCAAATAGCTATCCAGCAAACCAATATAGACTAGTGCAAGCGATAACACAACTATGACAAGTGAGGTACTATCAACAATCTACAATCACTGAATAAGTCTAATGCTAACAATGCAATGCAAGTGCCCTCACAGAAAGAAGTCTCATATATCACTCTCAATGATGTTCTCATGTATAATATTGAGACTACGCAAAATCACTCACCCTCTGTCACGACCCAAGCCCAGGGCTAGACGTGACACGGCGAATGGGGAACCCGAAGGAACCCCAATCAAGCCTCTCAACTTATCATTACATATCATTAGTCACAGAAGGATGTAAAAGACATATAATAAGGTTAAGGGGCAAAGAGGGCTGAGGGATAGCATGCAAAACAACATCAATAAGGGCCAAGGAGTCAAAGCTCATAACATAGGTACATATCTTGTCCAACAAGCACCTTTAAATACATAGATAGAGCGGGGGCCAAGACAAAGTAACCGGGCTCACCCTCATAGTCAAAATAGAACATAAGGAAGTGTCTCAATATATAAATAATAGTGACATAGACTAAGGTCCCTAAAGTGGAGGACTCACCAACTAGTTTTGAGTAGAATTGATCTAGCCACATGGAGGAGGAGGAGGATCAACTTGGGCACCGGTTCCTACATGGTGATATCAATTGTAGGCAAGAGTATGCGTTAGTACGTTTAAATATACTAAGTATGTGGGATGCAATGAAACAATAGATAGACATCATACTCAAAATGCATACATTAAACAATAGGTATAGTATAACAATATGACATATATGTTCAATGCGTAAGTAAAATATGCTTAAGTAGCTCATGCTCATATCGGATA
>DF358322.1:32755-50906 GCA_000787875.1 Solanum virginianum
GGCTTATTTCATCATCATAATATCATTCATATCATATCTCATGCTTTGGACTTTCAATTCCTCAATAAACCATAGTAGACATTTTATCAAACACCTTGCTTTAAATCATGCAATATTAGTAAAAAGGAGGCTTAGGCACCATGGGTGCAAAGACCTAATGGTTTAACACCACACACCTTAACTTTGGAGAACCCTTGAAGAAGATTGGAAATGGAGACTTGAAGCTTGAATGAGATCCTTGATGAAATCTTTAATATTGATCTTGAGTTTGGACTTGAATTTAGGGTAAAATATGAGTCTAAGTATTTGAGTGAGTATTGGAGAATATTTTGGATGATATAAGGGTGAAATTTGGCTAAGTATAGATAAAAAGACACGTTTGAGAAAACTTGGACCTAACACTTAGAATATTTGGACCGCACAGGAAAACAATTGCTAGAGAAAATACTCCTCTCCGCGTAGCGGAGAGGATGCGGAGGCAAAATTGTACATGAGCACGCCCTTGGCGCGTCGTGCCAGGGGTGCGGATTGTTCTCTGGAAATCGTCACTTAAAAATTTATAATTGCTAATCTTTCGCTCTTAATTCATGGGTAGACCCTTTTTCACGTAATTTTGACCCCCTGATCACAAATATGAAGTCGTATTTTTAAAATAACGAATGGATTTTAAGATATATGAAAATTAAAATTCTGGGCATTCTAAGGCACATTTTCGGGCACTTTTTATGGTCGTTTCAATATCTGCCCCTTGGGAACATTCATCTCCGAATGTAAAAGAGACGTACAAGATAAAAGTGATCATAAACAAACCACCCCCTAAATGCAATATTACATTTAAAACACCATTTTCAAAGTCTCAACATAAAAAGAAACATACAAGACAAGAGTGATCATAAACAAACTAGCCCCTACTAAAATGCAATAATATATTTAAAACACCATTTTCAAAATTTTAACATAGTGTAAATTCATCATAAACTTTCCAACTTACACATGAATGCATATGAATGGCATAGGGGCTGAAACATAAGACTTGAAATCACATGAGAAATTTAGAATTAGTACCTTAGGCTTGAGTGGAGTGGAAAGGATAAAGATACCATTTTTGCATGTCCGCTTCGATCTCCTAAGTAGCACTTTCGATATGTTGGTTCCTCCAAAAGACCTTAATGGATGCTACCTCCTTGTTCCTCAATCTCTTCACTTGCCTATCTAGGATCTGAACCAGAACCTCCTCATAAGTCAAGTTGACCCAAGAAACTCCTAATATCCTCAGAACCTCCTCATAAGTCAAGTTATCCTCAACAACTCCCACAACATCAACAGGCATAATAGCATTAGGATCACCAACACATTTTCTCAACATAGAGACATAAAACACCAGATGAACCAAGTTGATTTCACTAGGCAACTTCAACTCATAAGCTACCTTCCCAACCCTCTTCAAGACCTCGTAAGGACCAACATACCTTGGACTCAACTTCCCCTTCTTACCAAAACGGAACACACCTTTTATTGGAGAAACCTTCAAATAAACCCAATCACCCATTTTGAATTCAAGGTCTCTCCTTCTCACATCACCATAAGATTTTTGACGACTTTGAGTTGTTCTTAACCTTTCTCTAATCATCCTAACCTTCTCAAGAGTATTCATAACCAGATCCAGCCCCAATAAAGCCACCTCTCCAACCTCAAACCAACCGACCAGTGATCTACATTGTCTCCCATAAAGAGCCTCAAAAGGAGCTATACCGATATTGGAGTGGTAGCTATTATTGTATGTGAACAATCAAAGGAAGATGATCATCCCAACTACCCCTCAACTCCAATACATATGCCCTAAGCATATCTTCAAGGGTTTTAATTGTTCGTTCATCTTGGCCATTTGTTTTATGGTGGAAGGCCGTACTAAGGTGATCTCTTGTACCAAGACCCCTTTGGAAAGAGCTCCAAAAGTGTAAAATGAATTGTGAACTACGATATGATATGATGGACAAAGGAATCCCATGCAACCACACTAACTCATGGATGTACAACTTTGCATACTCTCATCCCCATATGTGGTCTTAACCAGTAGAAAGTGAGCCGAATTTTTCACTAACTTATGGATGTACAACCTTGCATACTCTTTAGCCCCATATGTGGTCATAACCGGTGCAAAGTGAGCCGACTTTGTCATTCTATCAACCACCACCCATATGGAATCAAAACCTTTTCTAGTTTTGGGCAACCCAACTACAAAATCCATATTAATTACCTCCCACTTTCAAGTGGGAATCTCTATGTCTTGGGTGCGGCCACCTGACCTTTGATGTTCGGCTTTGACTTGTTGATAACTATGGCAACCCAAAACGAATTTGGCAATGTCCCTCTTCATGCCTTCCCACCAATACACATCCCTCAAGTCCCTATACATTTTGGTTGAACCGAGGTGGATAGAGTAAGAAGAATTATGGGCCTTATTAAGAATTCTCTCCCTCAAACCATCAACACATGACACACACAACCTACCTTAGTATCTAAGAGCCCCGTCTCCCCCTTGGGAGGAAACCTCTATTTTGCCCTCTTTCACCAAGGCCTTCAATTCAAGCAAGGAAGAGTCAAGATCTTGTTATGCTATCATGTCATCAACCCGGAAATATTTAGAACCATCAACAACAACTACATTACCCATATCTTCCAACCTAACCCCCAATCTTGCCAACTATGCACCTCCTTAGCCATCTCCCTATCACCACCATCCATATAAGCTAGGCTAGGCATAGGCACCCGACTCAAAGCATTCGCCATAATATTTGCCTTACCCGAATGGTAATGCATACTCATGTCATAGTCCTTAAGAAGTTCTAGCCACCTTCTTTGTCTCAAGTTGAAATCTTTTTGAGTGAAGACATATTAGAGGCTATTATGATCGGTGAAGACATCTACATGCACTCCATATAAATAATGATGCCATATCTTAAATGCAAACAAAACGACAAATAACTCTAGATCATGAGTAGGGTAATTCCTTTCATGCACTTTGAGTTGCCTTGAAGCGTAAGCTATGACCTTACCATTTCACATTAGCACACAACCCACACCAACTCTATATGCATCACAATACACAACAAAACCCTCAAGCCCATCCGATAGTGACAATATATGAGCGGACACAAGCCTCCCACACCAACTCTATATGCATCACAATACCCAACAAAACCCTCAAGCCCATCCGATAGTGACAATATATGAGCAGACACAAACCTATCTTTCAATATTTGGAAGATTTTCTCACATTCATCAATCCACACAAACTTGACCTTCTTTGGAGTCAATTTTGTCATAGGGGAAGCAATGGAGGAGAACCCATTCACAAACCCTCAATAGTAACCCGCAAGACCCAAGAAACTCCTAATATCCTACAGGGTCAATGGTCTAGGCCAATTTATAATCACATCGGTCTTCTTAGAATCCACCTTAATACCATTTCCCGACACCACATGTCCCAAGAATGAAACCTCCTTCAACCAAAACTCACACTTGTCATATTTAGCATACAATCTCTCCTCCCTCAATCTTTGCAACACAACCCTCAAACGACCCATATGTTCCTCCTGACTATGTGAATATATCATAATATCATCAATGAAGACCACGACAAAGGAATCAAGGTAGGGTTTGATGACCCTATTCATTAGGTCCATGAAAATGGCCGGTGCATTGGTCAACCTAAAGGACATCATCACAAACTCATAATGCCCATATCTAGTTTGGAAAATCATCTTGGAAATATCATACCAAACTGTTTTTATCTACTTGTAGTTGTGGACATCATCACAAACTCATAATGCCCATATCTAGTTTGGAAAATCATCTTGGAAATATCATACTCCCTCACTTTCACTTGATGATACTTGGACCGAAAGTCAATCTTAGAGAAGAAGCGAGCCCCTTGCAATTGGTCAAACAAATCATCAATTCTTGGAAAAGGATATATATTCTTTATAGTGACCCTATTGAGTTGCTGATAATCAATGCACATTCTAAGTGACTCATCCTTCTCTTTCACAAACAACACCGGAGCATCCCAAGGTGATTGACTAGGTCTAATAAACCCCTTTTCCAATAAATTTTTCAATTGCTCTTTTAACTCCTTCAACTCCGCTGGGGCCATACGGTAAGGGGGAATGGAGATAGGTTGAGTGTCGGGAAGAAGATCTATACCAAAGTCTATCTCCCTTTCGGGAAGGACACCAAGACGGTTATTTGGAAAGACATCACGAAACTCGTTTATAATAGGGACTGACACAATGGAAGGGACCTTGGATTCCACATCTTTAACCCTCACAAGATGGTACAAATGCCCCCTAGAAATCAACTTATGAGCTTTAATGCATAAAATGAATCTATCTTTGACCACCACATCTTGACTTTCCTACTTAAGGACGGGTTCATTAGGAAATTGAAACTTGACCCTACGGGTTCTACAATCAATAGAAGCATAGTAGGCATGCAACCAATCCATCCCAAGAATGACATCAAAGTTTACCATATCTAATTCAACAAGATCACAAGGCAACAACTTATTCAAAATACAAATAGGACAACTCCTATAAACTTTCCTAGCGACAATAGAGGCACCAATAGGAGTAGACACTTCATATAAGTCATACAACAACTCGGGAACAACATGGAACTTTTTAGCAATAAGAGGAGTAACAAAGGAAAGTGTGACACCCAGATCAGTCAAAGCATACACATCAAAGTCAAAGATTTTCAACATACAGGTAACAACATCGGGGACCTCACCAAACCCTTGCCTTCCATGTAGAGCATAAAATCGATTGTGCCTTGGGGCACCACCTTGAGGACCACTTCTCCCCAATGGGACCACATTAGCACCTCGGACCTTGCCACGGTTTTTCGAACAATCTACCTTCTTATGACCAAGCTCCCCACATTCATAGCATGCATTAGAACCTCTCAAACATAGGCCCCTATGATTCTTTCCACAGCTAGGACACACTTCATTAGGTGCCATTCACCCACACCTTGAGGCCTAGGGAAGTCATTGGCAAACCTCCTATTAGTAGCATGAGGAGACCTTTGGCCTTGATGAAATCTAGCACCCTTTTGAAACCTACTTTCAAAACGGGCCCTCTTGGCCTCATGACCCTTCCTCTTTTTCAACTTTTCTTCCTCCATTTGCTCGGCATAAGTCATCAACTGAGACAAGTCCATGTCACCAATTAGTAATGCGGATCGGCATTCTTCACTCACCAAGTCAGAGACCCCCATTATGAATTTATTCATCCTTGATCTAGGGTCGACTACCAAATGAGGAGCATACTTTGAAAGTTGATTAAACTTGAGGGCATATTCCCTTACACTCATGCCACCTTGTTTCAAGTTCATAAATTCTACCAACTTTGCTTCCCTAAGCTCAAGAGGGAAAAATCGATTAAGGAAGGCCAATTTAAACTTCTCCCAAAGCACCACATAACCAACCCCCTTCTCACCCTTCCATTGCTCATACCAAATTTAGGCTACCCTTTTGAGTTGGTACACTGTCAACTTCGCCTTTTCATTTGGCCCAACATCCATAATATTCAAGATTTTGTAGACCTTATCAATGAACTCTTGTGAATCTTCGTTCACCTTTTGACCTATCAACGACAAAATAGTTTTTTAGTTGTTAAAAGGTCAATTTTCTAGTAATATTTACGATGGAATTACATTTGGACGTTCAGTTAAACACACATCCGGTTGTTAATAATAAAAAAGGGCGTATATTTATAATGGTTTCCCTCTCATTCTTTTCACCATCCGCCAAAAACATATTTTTTACTTTTATTTTTAATTAATTTGTTAAATCAATTTTATTTTTCCCCTATGAATGAGAGGTAAATCCAAATTTCTTAAACCTATTTCTTCCTTTGTTTGTTCACATTCTCTCTCATAAAAATTCCATGAGAAAGAAGAAAGAATATCTTTGCTGCTTCACGCTAACCTGAGATCACAAAAACACCATTTTCTTCTACATCTCGTCTAAGCAGGTTTGTTTTCTTCTTTCAAACTGTTTTTATCTACTTGTAGTTGTATATCCTTTTGTAGATTCAGTGATTTTTGTGGGTGTTTTGATTGGTACCCAGATCGTAGAATCGATCAAATTACTGTTAGTTGCTTGAATCTGTGGAAACCCTTTCTTTTGATGAGTGTTTTAAGCTTTTTAATCAATGAATTCTGGTGTGTTTTGATCTGAACTGATTGTTTTTCTTGTGTTGTAGGTTTTTTTTTTCTGGGTTTGTTTCAAGTTTACTTTATCTAGACTGTTTGCTATCGATTCTCCTAGAATTGTCAATCTTTGACTTGAGTCAGAGCTTGCACCGACTAGGTTTAGAATTTTTGATGTTGGTCAGCTCTCTCATGGGCTAAGTTGAGCTGACTCACTTTGGCTGCTGCTTCCATGTTGGATAGAAATGTTTTTATCTAAAACTATTGAAAGTTTGTATTTCTTCACTTCTGTCAGATACTCTCCTGGCAGCCTGATCTAAAATAGCGTCATGATGAGTATACATGCTTTGAATACTCTGGAATGTATGGTGCATATTGAGCACTCATCTCTTTCCGCAGTTTATAATTGAATGAAATGCTATCTTTCTAACTTTTTGTTTGTTCTTTATTTCATCACATTACTCTATCATTTTCACAATTCAGAACGTGCTAATGAAATCTTTATAAAATATGAAAAGAAAGGATAGAGGATCTTCATGGATATAACTTCAGGAAATTTTATGTATTTGAAGGAGGTTATGTGGTCATTACGAGAGAAAAAAGATGTGAAAGTAGCTTCATGTACTTTGATGGCTTTTCATTCTCTAATTATGTTATTTGTTTTATCATGTAGGGACCATGATCAAGTTGTTTAAAGTAAAAGAAAAGCGGATTTTGGAAACCAGGAACTGAAAGGCCTCGTCTTGTTGATGATGAAGAGGGTGGTGTTCTTCTCTACACTACATCTTCCTCCTCTTCCTTTGGGTAACTTTTTTTTTTTGGTAACATCTCAATTTTGTTTTTTGTATATGATGGTATTTATGTATTATTTGTGGGATTTCAAGATTTGGGTATGGAAGTTTAGAGAAGGAAAGGCAGAAGTTACCTGTGTACAAGTACAGAACTGCTATTCTTTACTTAGTGGAGACTCATGCTACCACCATTATTGTTGGAGAAACTGGAAGTGGAAAAACCACCCAAATTCCTCAGGTTTTTGTTCTTGATTTTCTGTAAAAGTTTTTATCTTTATTTTGATTTAAGTATGATGTGAAATGTCCTGCTGGTAAAACTTGAGCAATCAAATATCTTGATTGCTATGTAATGTCCTGCTTTCTGTTCATAGTAGAAGTGAGTTTGTAACATTTCACTTCTACAAGCCATGTAGTTGGTTAAAAGAAAATGAACGCTTTTATAAACTTTTGGTATTTGATCCATTTTAATGTGTGCAGTACCTGAAAGAAGCTGGTTGGGCTGAGGGAGGGCTCATGATTGCTTGTACCCAACCTAGGAGACTGGCAGTCCAGGTGTAGTATTCTGTTCCTGAGCTCTATATGCTCTTTAATATGTGAACTTTTGTGTATTCTCATGTCTTTGTCTTGATATCATTCTAACCGAGAGCAGATGCAAGCCATATGGCTGTTTGCAAGGGACTAATATATTTGTACTGGTAACTTTGTCTTTTAGACTCTCCTGGATACTTGAATCTACAGCTTAAGTTATCTGTAGTAACTCGACTCTATTGGTAAGAAAGTGAAAATCACTACTTGTGACATCTTGTTGGCTCAAACATAGTATTAAGAGTGGGTTATATGGATTTGGGCAATCTGCCCCTTCTAAGTTAGCTCTTGTGATTGAGTTAGACCCGGATGTCATATCTTTACACATAATTTGAAGATCAATGCAGACATCCTGCTCATAATCTTTTGGACCATAGTGTCTTATGGTTCAGTTATTTTTAAACACATCTTTCAAGTCTCAATCTTTTATATTGCAGATGGCAAAAGATTTATCCATTCTTTCTTTGTACTTATCATAATTTCCTGAAAGAATGGATAAATCTTTTGCCATCTGCTGGGATTGCATATTTCAAGGTGTTTGGGTCTTGTAATGTTCCAGGAAAGAAATTAAGTTTAGTTTGGTATTCCTATGACTTTCTTGGCCTGAAATAATTTTTTTTGATAAAATTGACCTGGAACAGTAATGGTGGTGTTCTTGCACTACTGGAACACCATGATGGATGATCCTCTATTGAGCAAGTGTAGGTACTGTTTATGCTTTTTATACCTTGGAAGGGTTCGAGTGCCTCCTTTCTATCTTCATCATCATCTAGTGCTGCTCTAATTCTATTATTTACACATCCTTCTCGACTTTTAAGCTTCATGGTGTCCAGTTGTCAACCATTTCAGTGTTTATTAGAATATTGTGTTTGGTTGAGAAGACTGATATAATAATCTCAAATTTTTAAAAGTGGAGAAGTATGGTAGAAAGATGTCACATCAAATTGGAACTAATACAAAGTGTAAAGTTTATAGTGTAAATCGTTTCAATGTTTGTTAGTTTGAATGTTTCACCCAAGGTTGTGATTTAGTTGTCAATGAAATGGGTGAAAATCATGGGACCCAAGACTCAAATCCTAGCAAAGACTAAATGCTAGGTGATTTCAGATTCTTTCCCATCTATCTAAGCCTTAGTGGACAAAGTTACCCCATACCTCTATTTGTGGGAGTCTGCAAGTCCCCAATGAAATAGTCGCAATGGGCTTAGGCTGGCCAGAGTACCCCATTTACCAAAAAATATTAGTTGAAGGGAAGATGTTGCAATTCAATGAAAGAGATCAAAGCTATAGAATGTACTAAACTATGCAGTTGGTGAACAAAAGGGACAAAGGGAGTACAGTTTTTTAATGGTTGCGTCACTGTCCAAATTTGTTGTATTCCTTTATCATGCATGTGTTGTTGGGCTCTTAGACTGATCTAAAAGTTGAGACTTGATGTGCAGTGATGTAGTAGTTCTATTGTTTAGACTCTTGTTTGTTCCTCTGACAATTAAAGAGCTCTTATGTGTTGTTCCGTGTCCTTTCCACAATGCACATTAAGGGGTGAGCTTAGAAAATTTTGCTAGCACTTGGCTCTTTATTGTTCTTTTTTCCTTTGACAGCACTGAATCGTGGGGTAGCATTTCTTCATAAACCGAGCTAAAAAATGGGGAAAAAGTATATAATCAAGAGAAATATAAAGAGAAAATCCACCCATCTATCCTTAATGTCGTCTTAATTTTGAAGTAGCCTGATTTCTTTCCAAAAACTCAGATGCTGAGATGCTGAGAATGTCTATTGAAGGGTGAAAATTCTATACTATGATTTGTCTTTTTAATCGTACAGTGATTATGGTAGATGAAGCTCATGAAAGGTCTCTCTCTACAGACATTTTATTAGGACTACTGAAAAAGGTTGATCAGGAAGCACTCTCGACTAATTATCATATTTTCTGATTGTTTCAGTGTACTTACTTTAGTTTTTATCTCTGAAAATGTTATTGTTTCCTATGTCTTCTGCGAAATTTATATTCAAAGGCGTCAACCTGAGTTGGGTATTATAATATCATCAGCTACAATTGAAGCAAAATCAGTGGCTGCTTTTTTTTTAATACCAGGTTGGTTCTTTTGACGAGTGTTCGCTGAAGCTTTATAATTTATATACTCAGGAAGTTCAAAAAATGTGTATATTCGTTATGCTTTCTATTGATGCAATTTCTCAGCAGGTTATGCTGCTTGTATTCTCCAATTGGATATTTCAAGTACTTTTCACCTTGGTGTTACCTTGAAAAATGACCGACTTTCTCGGAAATAAGATTCAATACTCAATTGATTTAAGCACAAATTAAATTCTCGAAAATTGAAAGAACAGAGTCGCCACCTAATTTTAAGGATAATTAGGAAACCAAGATTAACTTTTAAAACCTAACAGAAAAGTTTCAAAATTTCAGAGAAAATGGATAAGGGTTTAATTTTCACTTTGAGAAGAATTTAATCACTCAAAATGACTGTTAACATGCGGTCGACCGATGATTAAGAAGTTGACTAACTTTTGAGAATATTTGTTTGATTTTGAAAAGTTGATTGATTAGAAGAAATTGACTAATTTTGGAGGGGTTTACTCAATTTGAAAAATATTGATTAAAGTTGATAGATTTTAACTAAACTTAAAAAAGATTGGTTAAATTTGAAAGATTTGTTCAAATTTTAAAGGATTTGCTTAATTTGAAGGAAGCTTGATTAAACTTGAAAGAAATGATTAATTTTGCAAAAAAAAAAAATTTCTACTAGACCCAATTTATAGAAAATAATTTTTATTAAGGGAAATCAAAAGGAAAACATAAATGACGCACATGCTAGGGAAATTAATTAGATTAAAATGTTAGAGTTAGACAAGTATCACAAGCAAATAAATATATAAAGAGCAAGAAATAAAATAAAATTGGGCTTGGCAGGCCCAAAAATCAAATTCTGTCCTAATTCTAAAAAATTGGGCTTGCCTAGTCCATTAATCACTGGCTGCTGCTCTTTGGGCTTGACCTATTTCTGTGCTATACACTCCGTGTATATTTGCTGTAGATAGGTGTATACACATTGATGTCTGGCTTCTTTGACTCTATATTTCAGCTTCCTTTCGTATACATTGGGCTGATTCGAGGGAGAGAAATTTGGGCCTCCATGGCCCAAGGGAATGCAAGATGGGGTTCAAAAGAACCCCAAAATTATAGTTCATGGAAAGACAGAAAAAATAAGGATTAGTATGCAATCAATCCTGATATTCTACAGCCATAAACTTCAAACAGATTCATTTCTGGACCACACAAATCTGAAAAAAAAGGATACAAACGGAAAACAACCATACTTTGTGCATTTTAAGCAAAAAGCAAGACTAAACAAGCTTTATAGTCTAGTAGGCAGATTATACTCACAGACTGCAAGCAGGTGACATCTTTAAGAAGTCACATATCATCAAACAAACTAGTTTAACTTTGAATATTACAGAATGTCTTTGACAAATAATATCATGACCATACTTTCTTCACTGTCTAATAATTCGGCATAATAAAGATAAGTATGTTATCATTTTGTAACTAAAGAACCTAGATTCTAGGAAAAATTCAGCAAAACAAAGACAAACAATCTCATTAATATATGTGAAAGACAAGCAGATGGCTGTTTCAGGAACCAGAATTGTCATCGAACAAATAGGTTAAAACATGAACATTACAGTATGAATTTAAGGAGCCAAAGATCATTTTCATGCTAGTCTTAATCCTTGAAGAAAATTATCAATAACACGCTTCCTTTATTTTTCAACAGGACTACAGAACATGCCCTCTTTATTTTCCAACAAAACTTTAACATAAAAGGCCTGTATTCATGCTAATAATCAGAAGCAAAACTAAAATCCAGGAAAAATCAAGCAAGAGCTAAAGTAACGTGGTTCAAACAGCATACTATGTTCAAATAATGACAGTTGCTAGATCACAATACAACACCAAAATAGAGCATGAAACGATAGAAAACAGGAGAAGCTTAAGGTTTGCGTACTCAACTGTAGACACAATACGCAACAACAAAGCCGTGGATGATGATCAAAATAGAGACAAGATTCAGTTTTGTTCATGTTAAATGCAACAACAGCTAGTTCGTACTGGACAGTACTACTTCCAAAAGTTCAATTATTATTCGCAAACCAGACAGATAAATGCGAGCGTGAAGCTAACTTTCGTCTCAAACACAACAATCCCATAGTATATCAACTTAACAACATCATCTAGTCAGCTAAAAGCAATCAAAAATGCAACAGTGCACGCATCGTCAAAATAAGAAGTTCAGATGAAGATATTACCTGTATAGGTGCAACAAACTGAGACGATGAGCTTGACGGGACTTCTCCACCACCGAAGAGTTCTGTCTACACCCTTCTCGACCAAGAATCTTTGATTTCAAAGGACTTAAAACTAAACGAGTTTATGGAAAATCAATTCGATAGTCTTTGAACTATATCGAGCTTTGGGAGTCCAATAATGGCTATGGAAATTGAGTAAATTTTGCTAAAGGTCTTAAGCTCTCGACTGTCGCCGCTTCTCTCTCCCCCACAGTGAAGAACGAAAGTTCAATTTATAGGGCCGATTAGGATTTGAAAAAAGGGAAAAATGCAGGGTCGGATGGAAAAACGGAATCGATGCTACGCGTGGGGAGCATGATGGGGGAGCAGGTGAACCTTAAAGAGTTGTCGAGGGGTTGTCGGTGTGCGGTCAATTGGCGTTTTGGCTTCTTTGGTTTTGCTCGAAGAAGAAGAAGGAGAAAGGGGAAAGGGGAAAGGGGCTACATGCGTGAGAAGAGAAAATAAAGGAGATTGGGGGCACGTGGCCGTCACACGCGGGACTAATATTAATGAAATAGATAAATATTTCAAAATTGTTAAAATTAAATAAACCGGGTAATTTGTAATGTGGAGAGAAAATTTGGTGTCAACAGTTGTCCCTTTCTTTGGGTATGATCGATGAAAGAGATCGTGGACAAAGAAACTTGACTAACGTAATTTTTAGCTGACCACATCTTTTGAAAAACTTTGGTGCGGGCTTTGAGTTGTGGTGGTAGTCGCTTCCCAGCTCATGTCCGAAAGGTTTGACGCCCCCTTCAGACTATGTCCCAATTCGCTGCTAAGAAAAAGTTTCACGTTATTCTGCACCCTACTTGATGACGTCCACACCAACATGTATTCTTCTCTTCGGTGTGATGAATAATGAATCAATATGGTGCTTTGGGTGCAATTGAAAAATAGGATGGCGCTCTGGGCGCAACTGGAAAATAAAATAGCGCTTTAGGCGCAACTGAAAAATAAATGACACTCTGGGCGCAACTGGAAAGTAAATGGCGCTCTGGGTGCAACTGGTAAGTAAATGCCGCTCTGGGCGCAACTGAAAAGTAAATGGCGCTCTGGGCGCAACTGGAAAATAAAATAGTGCTCCGGGCGCAACAAACAAAAAAATAAATGGCGGTCTGGGCGCAACTGGAAAATAAATGGCGCTCTGGGCGCAACTGGAAAGTAAATGGCGCTCCGGGTGCAACTGAAAAATAAATGGCGCTCTGGGCGCGACTGAAAAGTAAATGGCACTCTGGGCGCAACTGGAAAATAAATGGCGCTCTCGGCGCAACTGGAAAGTAAATGGCACTCTGGGCATATCTGGAAAGTAAATGGCGCTCTAGGCGCAACTGGAAAGTAAATGGCGCTCTGGGCGCAACTGGAAAATAAAATAGCGCTCCGGGCGCTCTGGGCGCAACTGGAAAGTAAATGGCGCTCTCGGTTTAACGGGAAAATAAAATAGCACTCCGGGCGCAACTGGAAAAGCAAATGACGCTCTGGGCTCAACTGAAAAGTAAAGGGAATGTAACCTCTTTTCGCGATGTATGGTGAGATGAGCTGTTGGGGATTCGAGTGAGACAGAAGTTATTTATGCCTCAATTATTCCCTTGTAGATAAGACCTGCAGAAATTTCCCTGCATCCACAAAAATTCGTTAGTTTCAAAGTGAATTGATCTGTATTGATTCTTCGTTGTCTGCTCCTTGCCTCGTCCTTTGATGAACCGTTTTGATCTCGTCCCTCTTGGTAGACAGAAGACAGAAAAAACATTTATCGAGAATTTTTTTTTTGAAATGTCAGAATAATCAAATTGAGAAAGATTTTAGACAAAGATCACTGCCAGTTGTCATGTCACGTAAAACTTAAATGAACATATTCAACTTTTGACATAGATTTTGATGTGTTGCAGTTGTCTTTGAATTCCTGATCAGGCTGAGATGACTTTCAAATTTGTAATGATGCTTAGTGAAATTTTGAGGGGAACCTCAAAATTTTGTCCCAGTTTAGATGTTGTCAGGGGTTGACAGCATATCAAAAGTACTTAGAGAATTTTGAGACCTTTCTCAAAATTCTATCCCAGTTGAACTTTCACCATGCTTTGAATTTTGACTTGTTTAAGAGGGACATCCCTGTTTAGAATTTTTGAGTTCCTCTCGAAAATTCTGTCCCAATTTCCTTTATGGGAGTATGACCAAGCCGTTGTGGCGCCTACATATCCTGTTGGGGTAGGAATCAGGTCAAACGTAGTTCCATCCTCGGGAGGTAGAGAAAAATAGAAATTTAAAATAAGGAAATGACCGAGG
Organism: Solanum virginianum; assembly: GCA_000787875.1. Classification (NCBI taxonomy): domain Eukaryota; kingdom Viridiplantae; phylum Streptophyta; class Magnoliopsida; order Solanales; family Solanaceae; genus Solanum; species Solanum virginianum. The sequence goes on from DF358322.1 coordinate 46,998, forward strand.
CCGACATAGGCTGCCTAATTATCTCATTCTTGAGAAGTCAGGTCAAACGTAGTTCAAAAAATAAAAGGAATAATAAGCATAATTACAAAGGAGAAAAAATAAGGCAAATTCTAAATCTTCAAACATAATATTTCTTGACAGCATCTGAATTGATCAGTCTTGGCCATTCTTAACCGTCCATCTCTGATAAGATTAATGCTCCCTCGGACAGCACTTTGCGAATCATGTACGGCCCTTGCCAGTTTGGGGCAAATTCCCTTTGTGCTCATTTTGATTGGGAAAAATACGTTTGACCACCAATTGTCCGACCTTGAACATTCGAGGTCTTACCTTTCTATTGAAGGCACAAATCATTCTCTGTTGGTATAACTGTCCATGGCACACAACTGTCATCCTTTTTTCATTGATTAAAGCCAAATGTTCGATTTGATTGCGGACCCAGTTGACGTCACTCAACTCAGCTTCCTGAATAATTCTCAATGATAGTATTTCCACTTCAACCGGTATTACTGCTTCTGTTCCATATACCAGCAGGTATGAGGTCGCCCCAATGGAGGTTCTGACAGTAGTACGATATCCCAGCAAAGCATAAGGTAGCATTTCGTGCCATCCTCGGTGTTTATCAATCATTTTCCTTAAAATCTTCTTGATGTTCTTTTTGGCGGCTTCTACAGCTCCATTCATTATAGGGCGATATGCTGTTGAATTGCGATGAGTGATATTGAAGTGCTCACATATCTCCTTCATCAAGTTACTATTGAGATTTGCTCCATTAACGATAACAATGAAATTTGGTATTCCGAATCGGCATATCAAATTGCTGCGCACAAAATCAGCTACCACTTTCTTTGTCACGAACTTGTAGGAGGCTGCCTCCACCCACTTAGTAAAGTAATCAATGGCAACCAAGATGAATCTATGACCATTAGAGGTGGCTGGCTCTATCAGACCAATAACATCCATGCCCCAGGCTACGAATGGCCAAGGAGAACTCATAGCTTTGAGTTCTTGAGGAGGGACACCAAATCAAATCACCATGTATCTGACATTGGTGGCATTTTTGCACAAACTTGCAACAGTCGTGTTCCATAGTCATCCAAAGATAACCGGCTCGAAGGATTTTCCTTACTAAAGTGAGTCCATTCATATGAGTACCACAAACCCCGGCATGCACTTGTTCAACGAGCTTCATGGCTTCTGCAGTGTCAACACATCTAAGGAAACCTAGATCCGGATCCTTCTGTAAAGGATTTTTCCACTCGGAAAGAAATTGTTGGCCCTCTGGCGGATGGCTCTCTTCTGCTCGGAATCAGCATTTTCAAGGTAAGTTCCGATCTCCAAATACTTCTTTATATCGAAATACCAAGGCTTTCCTTCTGCTTCTGGCTCGACATGCAAACAATGGGCTGGTTGCTCCCTTAAATCTATCTCTAAAGGATTAATATACATCATGTCCAGATGTTAAATCATCGAGGAAATGGTGGCAAGTGCATCGGCGAACTCATTTTGTGTCCTCGACGTGTGCTTGAACTCGATCTTTCAAAATATTTTACACAGCCTCTGTACCAGGTGCACATATGGTATGATTTTCAGGTTCTTCACAGCCCATTCTCCCTGAACTTGATGAATCAGTAAATCTGAGTCTCCAATGACCAGCAACTCTTGGATATTCATATCTATGGCCATCCTCAAGCCCAAAATGCAAGCCTCGTACTCAACCATATTATTTGTGCAACGAAATCAAAGTTTCGCGGCCATTGGGTGATGTTGTCCATATTCTGATATTAAGACTGCTCTAATGCCGCTACCTTGGCAATTCACAGCTCCGTCAAAGAATATTCGCCAGCCGGGGAGCAGGTGAACGTTAAAGAGTTGTCGAGGGGTTGTCGGGGCGTGCGGTCGATTGGCATTTTGGCTTCTCTGGTTTTGCTCGAAGAAGAAGAAGGGGAAAGGGGAAAGGGGCTGCACGCGTGAGAATAGAAAATAAAGGAGATTGGGGGCGCGTGGCCCCCACACGCGGGACTAATATTAATGAAATAGACATATTCCAAAATTGTTAAAATTAAATAAATCGGGTAATTTGTAATGTGGAGGGTAAAAATTTAATGTCAACAGTTGGAATAAGTGCCTTTTCTTATTTTGAATATGTAGTGGAATGTGTGATCTTTTCTTGCACCAGAAAGTTTAAGAACAGGTCATATTTAAGTAAATTGTTCCCAGTGCACCAAAAAGTTTAATAACAGGTCATATTTAAGTAAATTGTTCCCAGTGCACTTCATATAACTTGTGTTTTAGTATGCTGAATTGATAAACTTTACTTCATGTTTGTCTCCTAATAACTCGCAAGGCACAACTCTAGCTTTACAAATCATTTTAAATCAAGATTTATTATGAACAAATAGTTATAAAATCATCAATTGTGTCTTTGCAACATACCAGTTAAACTATTCAACTTAATTATGCAAACTGTTATCCTTGCAACAGGTGATCAAGAATTCGAAGTCACGATGGATCTTCAAGTGTGGAGCGAGTTGAATTAAAATAATTCAAGACGTTAGCGGATGAAGAAGTTGAAGTGCAGAAAGTTAATTAAATCTATTTTACTTATTATCTAGGCTATTTTCTTACAAATATTAACTACCATCTCGACATATATATGCTTAAAACATATGTATGATTTTTATTCTTGTAGGATTTTTAAAACACAATGCTTACATTATCAAAAATTTATTATACTATTTTATGAGTTTTAAAATGTTTGTTTAGATACATATGAAATAATTATTTTTATTTGTCAATTATGAAAGGGAAAAATGTAACTTTTTATATAATAATATTTATTTTTAAAAAATCATCAACAAATTAAGAAAAATTTGGTTGCTAAACTATTGATGTTAGATAATATAAATAACCAGATTTTGGTCAGTAAAAGTGCTTATAATAGCATTTTTTGAAGTTATCTAGTGACCAAGATAAAGCTTAACGACAGAAAAATGTGATCGTAAAAGAGATCTAACGACTGAACTTTTTGTCGTCACTAATGATTTACTAATGATCGAATAAGAATTTGGTCGCCTACTTTTAAAGTCGGAGCTACTAACGACGAGCGATGATCAATTTTTTTCTAGTTGTAAATGATCATTAACAATTGGATTATCACTTTTAGCGGCTAAATTTCCTTTCGCTAAAGCCCCATTATCTTGTATTGTTCATTCTTATGAAGTCTCTTACCCTAGCTCTCGGGGTGGTAGTATGAGGGGCTTGGGTTCCTTGTTGGACTTGGTTGGCAACCACTTGGCTAGCATAGCAAGAACATCCCGGAGCTCACCATTGGTAGGTTGCTCCTCGGGAGTTTGGGCCCGTTTTCCTCTAGTATTTGACATGATCTAGCATAAGAAAGAACAATCATTTGGGGGGGGGGGAACTCACTACAACACTATAGCATGACATAGAATAAGAAGAAGGGAAATATTTCCTAAAATGCCTCACAACCTCCTATTCATGGTCATAGCGCACTTCACAACCATGAATAGGACTCTGATCAATGCTGTGTGTTGGACTCTGAGGATCTATCAACCAAGTGCTCTGATATCAAGTTTGTCATGGCCCAAGCCCAGGGCCTAGACGTGACACAGCTAATGGGTAACCCGAAGGAACCCCAATCAAGTCCCTCAACTTATCATTACATGTCATTGGTCGCGGAAGCATGTAAATGACATATAATAGGGTTAGGGGGCAAAGGGGGCTAAGGGATAGCTTGTAAAACAACATCAATAAGAGCCAAGGAGTCATAGCTCATAAGATAGATACATATCTTGTCCAACAAACACCTCTAAATACATAGATAGAGCGGGGGCCAAGACAAAGTAACCAGGCTCACCCTCATAGTCAAAATAGAACATAAGAAAG
>DF358322.1:63107-84120 GCA_000787875.1 Solanum virginianum
GATCCACTTCGATGTACACTTGAAGACATCGCACCTGTAAAACACAAGTGCAAAATCAATGTTGACTCTCCAACCTCACTCATAACTGTGTGGTGAGGGTACTCAGACTTCTCCAAGACATACATGTGACATCAACTTATAATTCCACGCCCTTATATCCCTTTCAACAGGTACAGGTATAACTATACATTCAACTCAATGTCAAATAATTCAACCCCCGTCAAACATTATCCCCACAGTGCAACATAAGGGTACAACCCCACACTTAAACTTTATCATGATTTCACTATTCTATCGGAGAATAATTAAGCAGAGTGGTGAAGAACCCCCAACAACCCCTCGACACCAATTAGTAGAAAAGTTCCTTATTGATAACCAAAAGAGCAATCTCTCATCAACAACCATGAATTCAACCCCACCTTAAATACTTGGCTCAAGCCAACTTGCAAAAAGCCATTGAAACACAGAGCACGGGGAAGAACTCATAGCCCTCCAAAGTTTTCCCAATTTTGGGTGCAAAGTCGACCTAGGGTTTTCACCCACAAAAATTATACACAAAAATCATGCATAGATACCAATTTTTTTGCCATTATGTCACCCCTACCGGCAAGATTAGACCAAAAGCAAGAGACCCCCTTCAAATCTACGTGTAGAGCATGCAAATTTCGATAACCCCACATACAGCGAAGCATAAACAAAGGAGAGAAATCATACCTGGAGAAGAAAGTAAAGTAAGCACAGTGATGGGGTGGCCCTTGTGCTGCATAATGCGATGGGGTTTGAAAATATGGGGGTAGAGGGAAGAAGAAGACAGGAAAAGTAGGGAGAAAGAGGAATGGGGTCGGTGAAACTGAGGTAAATTTGGGGAAAGGTCACGTGGGGGGGCGGGGTATTTAAATAGGGTGGGGTTACGTGTGGAATTCAGGTAATTTAACATAGTACCGCATTCTCGCTGTGACATGGAGAGAATGTAGATCAGCAGTTAAATGAATTTTCTCCCCTCTGCCGAAACAGTAAGCCCATGTGTCAGCTCCGCGACGTGGAGGCAATGCGAAGGTACACTTAATAAAGATCGCTTACCTAGGCACAAAAATAGTGAGGGTATGTATTTGCTCCACGATGTGGAGTGAACGCGGACCAAAACTTAATAACATTTCCACCTGGGTCAAAAATAGTAGGCATTCACGATGGGTCCGCATCGCGGCACCATCCCGAATGCTTACTGTTTTGAGCAATAATGAACATTTGATTTTTAGCTCTGGGCCATAAAAAATTTTCTGAACACCTGGATATGCTTCAAAAACACTAAAAATTGATTAGAACCAGAAACACAAAAAATTCCCAATGGATAGTAGGGAATTGAGGACTAAAAACTTTACACACAACTAGTGTAGGGTCCGCGACGCGGAGGCATTGTCGACCTGTACTTGTGCAAAATTTTCATTTCTTTTAATATGGGTCACATCTATTTCTCTTTTTTTTAAAGAAAAGTGAACACAACTAAGTTATCTCACCACGGGTAGCCTCTTTTGCGCGCTTAATTTAACATTGCGGCACGACACATGCTCTACTCATTCATCTTTTGCCAACTCAATGGCCTCCATTATTTGATTTACATCCACACCGTAGTAGTCCTTGATCCTTTGACCATTCACCAAAAAGGTATGGCTCGTGGTCAAGTCCTTTAGCTCCACTGCACCATGGGTTGTGGTCGCTACCACCACAAATGGTCCACTCCATTTGGACCTTAATTTTCTTGAAAATAGTTTAAGACGTCAGTTAAATAACAATACCTATTGGCCCAGTTTGAAGTTTCACTTAATTATGTGCCAGTCATGCCACTTCTTCGTCCGCAAAGGGCACGAGGTAATGATCTTTCCTTGTGCCATCATTCAGTCTCCTATAGTCCATGCAGATTCGCCACCCCGTCATCGTCCTAGTTAGAATCAACTCATTCTTCTCATTAGTGATAACTGTCATCCCACCCTTCTTGGGGACATATTGCACAGGGCTCAGCTCAGGGTCAAGATTTGACTTCTTAATCACCCAATACGCCTGATGCTTGAGCTCTATGGGCATATGACAGGCCTTGCCATACCCAAGCTTATACGGAGAGGTTTCAATTGGGGTTTGTAGGCAGTCCGATATGCCCATAATGCTTCATCTAGTTTTTCTACCCAATATTTCCTAGTGGCATTCACGGTCTTTTGCAATACTTGCTTCACCTCCCAGTTGGACACCTCCACCTGCCCGCTGGTTTGCGAGTGTTATATTGTGGCTACCTTGTGCCATATCCCGTATTGCGCTAGCAAGTTCTTCATAGTTTGGTTTAAGAAATGGGTACCACCATCACAAATAATGGCCTTTAGAGTACCAAACCGTGTGAAGATGTTCTTGCGGAGGAATTTTCTCACCACCTTCGCATCATTGGTTGGAAGGGTTGGTACTTCTACCTATTTGGAAACGTAGTCCATAGCTACTAGGATATAGTGGCCCCCGAATGATGGTGGGAATAGCCCCATGAAATTAATGCCCCAAACGTCAAAGATCTCCACTTCCATAATATTGTTTAAGGGCATCTCATACATCCGGGATATAGCCCATATCTTCTGGAAAGCATCATAGGCCTTGGAGAATTGAACAACATCTTTGAATATGGTGGCCAGAAAAAACCAGATTGTAATACCTTGTACATTGTTCGATGACCACCATGATGTCCCCTGTATGGGGAGGCATGGCATCTCTCTAGGATCTGCCTCATCTCAGCCTCTGGAACACACCTCCGTACCCTGTAGTCCGCTCCCTATTTGAATAGGTATGGCTCATCCTAGATATAAGCTTTAGCATCATGGGCCAACCCTCTTCTTTTGCTGGTTGGTTGCCTCAGGAGGGAATACACCACTTACAAAATAGTTAACAATATTAGCATACCATGGTAATTATTCCACATCAATAGCTAATAGCTGCTCATCCAAAAACACTTCTCTGATTTATGGTTGCTCACCTATGTGAGCATCAACCTCTATACGAGATAGATGATCAGCAACTTAGTTTTCACTCCCCTTTCGATCTTTGATTTTGATGTCAAACTCTTAGAGCAATAAGACCCATCTAATCAAGCGCGTCTATACTTCACTATTGTATGGTCTATGAACACTACCACTTGGGTCCCCACTAAATAACCTTTGAATTTATCAAACGCATACACTAGTGCCAATATTTCTTTCTCGATAACTGAATAATTGCTCTGTGCTGCATCTAAGGTTTTGCTAGAATAGTATATGGAGTGAAAGACTTTATCTTTGCGCTACCCCAGTATCGCACCCACTGCTGTATCACTGGCGTCACACATGTGCTCGAACAGGAGAGCCCAATTAGGTGCTACCAAGATCAGTGCCTCTACCAACTTCTTCTTCAGTGTTTTAAACATGTGCAAACAAGTTTCCTCAAAGTGAAACAGTACCTCTTTCTCCAATAAAGTGCATAATGGCTTAGCGATCTTTGAGAAATCTTTAATAAACTTGCGTTAGAACCCCACATATCCAAGAAAGCTCCAGACTTCTTTGACCAAAACCGGTAGAGGTAGCTTGTCGATCACTTCTATCTTGGCTCTATCTACTTTTAACCCCTTCTTGGACACTTTGTAGCCTAAGACTATCCCCTCCTTAACTAGGAAGTGACATTTCTCCCAGTTAAGAATGAGGTTAATCTCCTCGATCTTGCTAGCACTCTGTCCAAAATCTATAAGCAGTTCTCAAACGATTCCCCAAAGACAGAGAAATCATTCATGAACACCTCCACAAAGTTCTCTACCATACCATGAAAGATTGCTATCATGTACCTTTGGAATATGGCTAGTGCATTGTATAGCCCAAAGGGCATACGTTTGAAGGCATACATCCAGTATGGGCATGTGAAAGTTGTCTTTTCCTAGTCTTCGGGTGCAATGGTAATCTGGTTGTACCCTAAGTACCTATCCAAGAAGCAATAATGCTCTTTCTCATTAAGTCGATCCAATATCTGGTCAATGAAAGGCATGAGGTAATGATCTTTACTGGTGGCATCATTCAATTTCCTATAGTCCATGCAGATTGGCCACCCCGTCACCGTCCTAGTTGGAATCAATTAGTGATAACTGTCATCCCACCCTTCTTGGGGACATATTGCACAGGGCTCACCTATTTTCTATTTGATATGGTAAAGATGATCCCTGTGTCCAACCACTTTTAACCTCCCTTTTTACTACTTCCTTCATGATTGGGTTTAGCTGCCTCTACAGTTGAGCCACCGGCTTGTGGCCCTCCTCCATGAACATTCTGTGCATGCAAAGAGCTGGGCTAATTCCATGGATATCAGACTTCTGCCCCCCTTCCCCCCCATGGCTCTCTTTTGCTTTTTCAACACTACAACAACCGCTTCTACTTGGACTGCAGTTAAGGAAGCAGACAAGATTATAGGTAATGCATTATTTTCGCCAAGAAACTCTTACCTGAGATGCGATGGCAGCTGCTTCTACTCTAACTTAGGAGCTTGTTCCACTAAGGGTTTGGGAGGTGGTTCCAACACCCTGTTCAAAGGTTCTTTCATCTTTTTCAACATGCTCACATTGTGAGAATTCAACACACTTTCGATCTCTCTGGCTTCTGTATCATCTACTAGCCCTTAATTTAATAGTACCCTAGCTAGTGGGTTTTCAATCTCCATTTGGCTTGTTGCTACTGCAGTGTCTATCACTATAATGGCTGCTAGATCCTTATACGCAGGTGGTAACTTCATTGCCTTGTAGACATCAAACACCTCTACCTTATCATGGGCTCGCATGGTAAGCCTCCCTGCTGCGACATCAATCAATGCCTCTCCTGTAGCCAAGAATGGGTGCCCGAGTATAAATGAAACCTTAGGATTAGGCTCAAAATCTAGGATGAAAAAGTCCACAGGAAAGAGGAGACCCCACTTGGACTAAGACGTCCTTTATCACTCCATTCGACCTTATCACTAATTGATCGGCTAGATACAATACAATAGTTATGGACTTCGGCCTTTCCAACCCCAGTTATAAGAATAGAGATGTGGGCATAAGGTTTATGCTAGCCCCAAGATCACACAAGCCCCTTGCATTCAGAAGGCTCCCAATAGTTACTTGCACAGTGAAGCTTCCTGGATCTTTTAGTTTAGCGGGCAAGTGTGATTTATTGAGAATCTTGGAGCTGCATATCTCTATCAGTGCCACAGTCTCATACTCAGCCCATTTGGTCTTGTTAGGTATAATGTCCTTGACATACTTAGCATATTTCAGGATCCCCTGCAAAACATCAATCAAAGATAAGTTAATCTGTACATATTTTAGCAGCCTGATAAATTTCTGAAAAAAATCATCCTCCTTCTTCTTCTTGAGCTTTTATGGGAATGGAGGAGGAGGTTTTGGTAATGGTGTGGCCTCGTCAGTAGTTGGGCTGGGATTGCCAGCCTCAACATCCTGTGTAGCATTTTGCCCCTCACTATTCTTCTTCTTGGGAATCAATTCCGTTAGAGGCCTCCTACTCCATGTACTGATTACATTTATTTATTTTGGGTTAGGATTAGTGTTGCCTGGCAAGCCTCCTTGAGGCCTGGAATTTATTGAAGTGGCCAACTATCCCAATTGCTTCTCTAAGTTTAGCAGATCTTGTTTGTTCCTTTGGATTTCTTCTTCTTGCCTATTCTGGTTAGCCAAGATTTATCTCAGCACCTTACTATTAGTCATGGTTCTCGGATTAGCCTGTCCTACAGGCTGTTGGACCGGGTGATTTTGATATGCATTTCCACCTTGTGGTCTTTGCTGTGGTGGCCTATGATTCTACTGATTGCCACCCCATGAGAAGTTTGGGTGGTTCCTCCAATTTGGGTTGTAAGTGTTCCCGAATCCTTGATAGCCTCCCCTGTTAGCATTTCCCACAAAGTTTACTGCCTCAGGATTGGATTCCCAAGATTCAGCCGTATGGTCTCCTCCCTCACATACATCATACCAACCTGACAGTTGTTGTTGTACCATATTCACAAGGGCTAGCTGCTGACAATAGAATATGCTATTTTAGACCCAACACCCAGTTGTTGAAGTTTGTGCTTATCATGTTCTACGTCACTGACATTTGGGCCTACAGGCTGGTTATAGCATCAATCTCCAAGAACCCAGCCAATTTCTGCATTGTTGGTCTATTGGATCCTTTATTCCATTCTGGGTTGCCCTGCGCAATTCTATTTAGAAGAGCATATAATTCATCATACATCTTCTCCAATGCTTGACTCCCTGCAGCTAAATAAAGAAGAATCTTGGTATTGGGTTCCAATCCTTCAATGAATGTGTGAACCAATACCTCTTAGCTTGGCAATGGTGTGGGCAATTTATCAATAGATCTTTGAACCTGTCCCACGCTGATATAGATTCTCGCCAGCCCTCTGCTTGAAACTCAGGATCTCACTTCTTAGCTTGGCTATCTTGCCCGATGACAAGAATCTGGTGAGAAACTTGCGAGCCAAATCATCCCAAGATACTATGGAGTTAGGTGGCTTAATTTGTAACCACCTTTGGGCTTTCCTCAGCAGTGAAAAGGGAAACAAAGTCATCCTCACGTAGTCACGATTTACCCCTATAGGAATGAAAGTATCAGCAATCTCAAGAAAGTTTTGAAGATGGACTTGTGGGTCTTCATGAGGAAGCTAGGTGAATTGCCCAGTAGAGCGTAACAACTGGACCATGTTCTGTTTGAGCTCCCACTAGCCACCAGGCTCCGGTTTAACAAAACAGCTCATGATATTTGTAGTTCTTGGGATTGCTATGTCCTGTACTAGCCTCGGTGCTGGTCCTGCATCAACAACTGGTACTACTAGTGCAGGTAGATTGTTGTTTGCCATGTTTTCTACAATAGGATCAACCTCCACCTTATTGTCCTCTTGATCCGCCATCTCAACCAATTCAATTGGCGGTGTTTCAAACAAAACCCCTGCTCTTTTCTTTGATTGATGAAAACAAGAGTCCTGATCTTCCAGTTTAGAACTCGTTTTCCTGCACAAAAGCACCGCTAAGATGAAATGTAGTGCTCACCACAAAACAAGATAACTTTGATAATGAACAAATTCATTTCAAAATCCCCGGCAACGGTGCCAAAAATTTGTTGCTTCCCTAGGACATATGAGTACACGTGGTCTCACAAATAATACAGTGGTCCTGAGTAAGGAGCAGGGTTGTCAAACCCAAGGGATTTGAATGTAATTTGTACTTTCTCTCGGTTATCACATCTATGGTGCTTTTAGTAAAAAGCGTTATTGTTTTTTGGAAAATAAATTATAAAAGAAATAACTTTTAATAAACTAATATGACTTTCACAAAAGATATCAATTAAAGATGCAATTCCAGGGTTGTAGTTGTTCCGACTCTGCCTTGTCTTAACAATATCTCTCTGCGTCTGGTTTCTTGATTATTGATTTACGAGGATTAATGTACCTAAACAGGGTTGTATGCCTCTGCCAGCCTACCATTATTGATTGCCTAACTACATTATTGAGCGGGATTAGATAGACCAACAAAAATGCAATTGAGTTATCTTCTCATATAAGGACCGAGCAAGGTGTAAGGGTAGTTGTCATAGGTCTCCCTTACACGAATCAACCTAGTTTCCTAGTATAGAACAAGCTCCCTATGTTATTGTGTTCTATCCACTCCAACATCTCTCGAAGCCAGAGTGAACAACAAAGTTACTCCCTAATTAACCAGACTTTGAAGTATAGATATAAATAATATAGGAACAATCGAAAGAAACCATTCACAGATGTCAAAAGTTAAGAACTACAATAGTCTATGGCTACAACCCCAGAATATGGAGGCTTAGCCACTCATGGATGTGGAATAGATTATGAATGGAGTGGAAAACATCAAAAACCAAAATCTAAAGATTAAACTAACCGAATTCTTGGTGGAAAATAGTTCTCCGTCGCCTCCACAGTGCTTCTTCTGTAAAAACCAATATAAAAAAACCTAAAATCTAAGATAGAGAAATAATAAAAATCCCATTTCTTGACTTTTTCGCGTTGGGTCCTCACGCAGACCTCTTATTTTCCTAAGTTCTCACTTAATTTGAGACTGGACAATTCTGCACACTTTTAAATAGGTTTGTGCCTCCTTTAGGTTTCGTGCCTTTTTTGTATTTTACAGCTTACAACTTTGTACCTAGGTTTGCCACGTGGATTTTTGGTCTTTTGGTCGCTTCTACTGATCTTCATGTTCCCCCTTCTAGGCTGTGTTCTTCCATCGAGTCTGACTTTAACCCTAAACTTTCCAATCAAAGCAAAATCCTGTAGACACACAACTAACAGGTGCACTTGGCCCTACATCAGCAAAATACGAGAAAATGACACATAAACACCTAGACTCTATTAATTTGTCCTCTAAATTCATGCTATTTATAGGCATTATTGGCTAATTAAGCGTATAAATACGCCTAAGATCACCCCCAAACTACTCATAGTTCTGCAACATCTGAAGCAACCCACTCAAAACCTCGAACTTTGTGTCAGTTAGTAGTGGTGGTAGCATAATAGCTCCAATCACCTCCATAGCCATAGGATTTAGCCTGTATTGATTTCACTGATAAACATTGACATTGAAATCCTGTGGTTGTGGAGCAATATCCTCAAGAAGAGGTGGGTTTTCATGGTCAGCATTCTCATTCTCATTATTGTTCAGAGTTGCACTAGCCGCATTGTTGGTGTTGTCTAGGGCCATTTTTCTCAAGGATCTCTAGGCAAAATGGAGTCAAGGGTCTGCCTTGACTTTGTTTATTGGGCATACACTACACTTATAACTTAAAAAGCAACAAAAACAACAAAAAATATAAAATGTAGGAAATAAGGGTTAATACCCAAATCACTTTGAATTAACCAAGTCTAGTCGTATTCCCTAGCAGCGACACAAAAATCTTGATGTCACAAGTTACACCTCCTTGTTTAGGATAAAATGATCATTGTCAAAAAATAGAACCTAACCAAGGTTAGGGTCGAACCCAAGGGAATACTTTAGATTTAGAAGAATTCAATTAATGCAATTTGAGTGATTAACTGACTTATCTCCCCAAAGGGGGTGGTTTGTAATAACAAGTACAAAAGTAAACTTAACTAGCATAAGAGTTTAACCAACATGAAGAGAAACAAGGGTATCGTGTTCCCTATGATTCTCTAACTCAGTATCATTGGATAACCTAATTCATTTCTAGTGTGTAACATACAAAATGGTAAGTTAAGTTCACCAAACCTTTTGATCCAGGTGAGAGGCGAATTTCACTACCTGACTTGGCCCATATCCACAATGTGACATTACTAATCCTTACCTATTAGTCCAGTACAACCTCTGATTGGCCCAGTTTGGTTCATTAGACGAAAACACATCAATCAAATCCTATTAAATAATCTATTTTCCTATTCATTACATCCTTGGTCCATTAAGTAACACTAGGCAGGTTCTAATGTTTGCCACTACTAGAAAACATGCAAAACAAAGATAGTTACTTAATACATGCATGCGCACTTTTCAAGAATTGTGAATTATCCAATTTTACCTTGTTAGTTATTCATGGTTCCTACAATACTAGTTATGAATTTAGCTACTCATAATTTGTGTAGATGCAAGACTTATGGACTTGAATAACATAATAGAGCACTTACACAATTGAACTAAGCACAAGTAAGTCCAAGCTTCAATGATAATCACAAGATTATAAGATCGAATAAAAGTACAAGTGTTTCTTAAAACTCTCCAATGTTTTCACTACTCCATCTTACTATTTTTCTCTCAACTAGTCAAACTCTCTAAGAAAAACAACCTAAAAACCCATTTATAATATTTAAAATATAAGTCCTGAACAAAATAGGATAATTGGGTCAGCGTGCTTCACGAACTACTTTACAGGCCATATTGTATTTCACGGCCCGTAATCGAACTTTCGTACATTATTGCTGGAAAACTAGACTTGTGTTCCATGATATCGCTCTGTGACTCGTAATGTGTTCTATAGCCTGTAGGAACTTTCGTCTGATGAAACTTCAGAAAATCCTTCTTTTTTGATCCTCAGGGCACAAGACAAGATCTACGACTCATAAAATAGTTCACGACCCATTTGCATGTTCTTATATCAAACTTCAAAAAATTAGTCCCTCACTAGAATTGTCCATAAGACCTCCTTCACGGCCCATAGAATGCACTATGTCCAGTAAAGGGTCTCGTACATCATCAAAAAACAACAACTTCTGCATAATCTTCCAAAAATCAAAGCCAACCTGGAATCCTTCAAATTAAACACAAAAACACATAAAATCCACTAACATCGCATTAAGAATACACAAAATTCTAAGTTTTAAACATCAAAAGTATTGTATTTTAACAGTACATCACATATCATGTTACTCTATTGATAATAATTCGTTCTCCAAAAGCTTAAGCCTTGTATCATTTTTCTTTGAGAAAAGTGTAGAAAGTGTGTCCCATGCTTCTTTTTGTATTTTAGCATCACGAGCATGCTCTAACACATCTTCATCAATTGTTGTTTTGAGCACAAACATAGCTTTGCCTGCTTTAATCTTCCACTTTCTTAATATTCCATTTGTATCCTCTTCCACTGGTTGTGTAATATCACTTCCATTGACAACTTCCCAGAGATCTTGGCCTTGTATATAAGACATTATACATGTTGCCCATGTATTATAATTTTGGTTATTCAACTTTTTGACTCCACCAACTACTTGAAGATCATTCATTATTTTGGCTTGGATACCAAATGTAGAACTCAACATACAGGAAGTTTATAATGGAGAAGAACAAATTACAGAAAGACAAATAGAGGAGAAAGTTGAAAAGAACATTTGGAGAAAAAGATTTTTCTGGACATTTTTTTTCGTACGCATTAATAGCCTTTTTTTTATAGGCTTATAGGTACCATATTACAACTAAATCACTATCGTAGTTCTGTTAAACCACTTCCCCTAAAATCTAGGAAATAAACTCTACACTAGTACACAACGAAATGACTTAAATAAATAATAAAGTAACAACTAACAACTAGAAAATAGGTATTGCAAGACTTTGTCAAACTAAAGAAAATAGGCTGATGTTATATGACTTCAACAATATGTAAGATTATGAAATATGATTTGACCCTCAAGCCTAATTATGCATGACTATGATTTGAAAAGACTTTATGCTCCTATTTCAAGCACATATATGTATATGTATTTCCGTGGGATGATGACTTAGCACGAATGAAATTGGTGGTGAGGGATTGATCCAAGGGTCCTTATGTAAAGTCTCTTTCTCATAACTATATGACAAACATAGGTTCATGTTTATGCCCCTTTGTAGATTATTATATTCATGTAAAATCCTTTTTAAAATGGGCGATGGTCCTGTAATGTGAGGTTACTTCTCTAAAATGGGTGGTGATCCCGTAAGGAGGAGTATGATCTACCTTTGGCAAGCTTTTCTATGATGTGGAGTGAATATCAAAACTCTATGTAATAGTCTTATATGCCAATTGATGTCCCATCCCTGCTATGTTTAAGTATTATGACATTTATGCATCATGGATTTAAGACATATTGTTATGATATTCTTTCCTATATACTATATATATATATATGCCCTTATCATCTAATATTGACTTGCAAGTTCTCATGTTCATATGCATTGTATGCCCGCACACTTGGTATACTGAACCGCACTAATGTATATTTTTTGCTTACATAATTTAACCACGTAGGGACTAGAGACTATCCTCATCCACCTTTTAATGGCAAGATTGTACTTGTGAAAATTTGCTTGTGTTGAGTATTTTATTTTAAGGACAGGACCCACCTTCTATCTAACCACTCTACATTATAGCTATCTTATGTTTTTATTATTTTAAGGGTGATGCCGGGATATGTCTTGGCACTCGTCCTATCTATGACATAGAGGTATTGTTGGACATTATGTAAACTCTATGTACGAGTTGTTATGTTGATTCTTGTGGAGGCTATGCTAATGTCTTATGTTATATTGATGTATGATGTGATGATGAGATGATGAATAAGTCCCTACTTCCATAGCATGAGTCATATGATCCCACCCCTTCAAATTTGCTTGTTGATATTGAATATGTGATGGCAAGTCCTATATTCCCTATTCCTATAGCGTGAGTCCTGAGTTCCTAATCCTTAGAATTATGTATTAAAATTATGTGACAATGAGTCCCATATCCCCTATTCCATAGCTTGATTAATATACCCCTATCCCTTTGTATTGCTTATTAATATTTGAACTGCACTTCTGAACCGATGATGTATTTATGGATGGTATGAGGCTTGTTTGGGAACTTTCAGGTTTTCATTCACCATGTCACTCCTAGGCCTAGGCTTGGGTTGTGACATTTGTATTCTTGGGTTAGTGTCATAAAACACAACATGTACAAATTCTTCTACACTAAGAGTGCATTTATTAGAAACTCTGTAGAGAATAGCCAAAAAATACCTTTATCACTTTGAGGATCAAACTTATCAAGATTGTTCTTGCCATTATTATGGATGAAGCATTTACAACTAAATAGATAAAAGTAACTTATGTTGGGCTTCTTACCTTTCCATAACTCATAGGCAGTTTTTCTAAGGATTGGTCTGACGAAACATCTATTGAGTAAATGACATGTTGCGCTCACTACTTATTCCCAAAAGTGGTCTGGAATGCTCTAGTCAAAAAGCATGCTTCGTAAAATATATTAAAGAGAATAATTTTTTCTTTCCACTACTTCATTTGTTTGAGGAAATCTTTGAGAAGAGAAGTTCTAGGTTACACCATTGCAGAATTCATTAAAGAGTTTGTTCTTGAATTCTCCTTCATGATCACTATGAATTATGGTGATCAAGTAACCTACTTCTCTTTGGACATTCTTATAGAAAACATCAAAATTTCTGAATACTTCATGCTTATGAGATAAGAAAAAAGCTTTAGTAAAATGAGAGTAATCATCAATAATAACAAAAACATATCTTTACCACCCATACAAGCCATTTTAGTTTGTCCAAACAAGTCCATGTGCAATAGTTACAGCAGCTTGGAAGTCTTGACTATATCATGCACCTTGATAGAATATCTAATGTTCTTTCCAAATGAGCATGCATCACATGGATGATCTTTTTCAAATTATAGTTTGGGAAGGCCAATGACTAAGTACAATCTTGAGAGCTTCCCAAAGCATGCATACTGGCGCGACCAAGCTTTCTATATCATACCCAGAGATCATTTGAGAGAGTAGAAAAATATGTGAGAGTAGGTAGATCCTTATAGTTGAGTACATAAATGTTATCCACTTGTTCACCAATGATTGTGATGTTTTTCAACTAATTTCAAATGGTGGATTTAGAAGCATTAAAGTGTACATCGAATCTTGCATCACAAAGTTAGCTGATTTTGAGTAGATTGTGCTTTAGTCCGTTCACCAAGTAAACTTCTATGAGATCACATGAGGGATTTATAGTGATTGTCCCAAATCTAGTGATGGTTCCTTTGGCGTTATCACCGAACCTTACATAACCTTTATCAAGATTTTAAGTACTTTTGGAATATTCTTTCTCTCAAGTCATAAGTCAAGAGCACCCACTGTCGATTACCCACATTCCTTTCTTGTATGTCTATTTTGTGGATACTTGCAACACAATGAGATTAATTTCTTTTAAGTAACCAATCTTTGTTGGGCCCTTGGGTGTTAGTGAGGGGCTTTTGGTTTCCAAATCTATTTTCTAGAGTTAAAAGTTTTTTAGTCAAATGATTTGTGTTTAATTTTACCACAAGAAAAATAAGTTGATTTGAAAAAAACTTTTGTTACTAGATTCAGAGAATCTTGGAGAGGCGGTTTGAAAAGAGTTATTTGACCAAAATGAGCTGTGGCTTGGTGATTTTCAGATGTTATTGAGTTGCATCTTAACATCATCAAGATATTCTTGAAGTAAGCCGACTTCAGTTTTACTTGCTTCTAGAAGAATTTCCCAGTTCCTTTTATCTCTGAAAATTTTATTATATTCATCAGTTACCTTTTGAAGTTCATTAGTGATCAAGTCAATAGTGTTTTGAAGATCAATGCCATTTGGATAGTTTTTATTTCTTACTTGCTAGTTTCACTGACGGACATGAAACATATGTTAGTAACTTCGACGGGTTCTTCCTCTGATCCTTCTTCATCACTCCAGGCACCCAGCGAGAACGAGTTTCCATTCATGCGGGAATTTCTCCTTTTTAATTCAGGACAATTCTATCAAATGTTTTTAGGTCTTCTACAATAATAACATCTGTCATTGTTGTACTCCTTTGTTAATGATTCTTGTTGAGGTCGCTTTTTTTCTTTGTTTGAGCATCTTCTTGACACAATGAGTTAAGAGGTTCATGCCTTCACTATTGGCCTCATCCAGTTTTTCTTCATTTATGGTTTTAGCATTAAATGCTATTGATTTCTTATTCTCATCCTTATGATATTTGTTTATGTGATTTTGTTCGTAAACCATGAGATTTCCATGGTTCATCATACGACATATTTTGCAGATCACCATCTTCTAATATTGTAGCTTTGGTCTTCCAGGCCTTTTGAAGACTCTGAATCAATTTTCTAACCTATAGAGTGTTTGAATAAACCATTCCCAATTATTTTAGTTCGCTGACTATTTTGATGAATCTTGTAAAAATGGTTTCTACATCTTCATCATCAGCCATTTTGAACAGTTCATATTCATCCACTTTTGCATTGATTCGAGCTTCTTTGACTTTGCTAGTTCCTTCGTAAGTGACCTCAAGCTTATCCTACATTTCCTTTGTGTCTCACATGTCAAGTTTTTATCGCATTCAGTTCCACTTATAGCATAGTATAGAAGGCTGATTGCTCTAGAATTTGTTTATAGTACTTCTTGTTATTCTTTGGTGATGTCAAATGATTCCAGATGAATAGTTTTTTCATCGGAGGTACTGGGTATGGGTTTGGGCCCCTTTTGATAACTAGCTAGGCTTGAAAATCAATAGATTGGACAAAGATTCTGAATCTTTTTTTCCAATGAGAATGACTGACCATTGAAGTAGGGAGGATGATTTGATGAGTGACTATCTTGAAGAATAGTGCCAGGGTTTTGGTAGTTTGCCATTTGGTCGGTGCTCACGAGCGGTTAGGAACCTATTTGTGAGATATGTTTTGATACCTGCACTTTGTTTGGATGGTTGTTATGTATTATTTCATAATGTATTATATTGTGTTGTACTGTATTGTATTATATTGTATTGTATCGTATTGTTCAAATGACTACAATGTTTGGATAGATTGTATTATTTTTTATTGTTATATAATGTTATACATCCATAATTTGAATGATAAACTTACAAGAAATTGAAGGGTATATAGTGTACTCCATGAAAAGATAGGGTAAATAATAAAGAAAAATTATTAAATAAATAAATAAAGTAAAAATTACGAAGAAGATATTAAAGTAATGACGCAACCACACTAACTCGATCGTTACATAAAATGGGTCTTTTCATCATTACCTAATGATGGAATTAAATGATACAATACAATGAAATTTACGTAATAATCAAAAAAAAAAACATTGTACTTAAACTAATAATATGATACAATACAACAAGTAACAATCATCCAAACAAGGGGCAATTGATTCTCAACAGAGGGGGTGAATTGAAATTTTAGGTTGACTACCAACAAAGTTAGTCGACTTATCTTCAAGTTTAAGCAACTAAAACGACCAAAGCACAATAAGCAGAATAAAAGAAATTGACACAGTATTTTTATACTGGTTCAAAACACCAGTGTAGTGCCTACTTCCAGTCCACTTAGGTCAAAAAGGTTTCCTTCAAAGCTCAAAGTAGAATGTTGTAGTACAAAAATTAGACTTCTTCTTATTCAGAGATCAGTCTTCTTCAAACACTCTATTTTTTCACTAGTCTAAAATATTATCTCTCTCTTTTTCTTTAGTTCACACTAGATGTACAAACTTTTACAATGAGTTGAAGGACAATATCAAAGCTAGAACTTTTCAGTGAGTTTTATTGTATCCTTTGAGTGAATAGAGAGAGACTGTAAGGTCTCAAGATTGAGACATCAGAGCTTTGCTTGATCTAAGGAATTTTCTTCCAATCAGTCCTGATTTTCTATATTCCTTCGTAAGTACCCTTCCTTGTATGTCTGGGTATCTCCTTGATATTTGGCTAGATACTACAGCAGATTCCTTCCTTGTATGTCTTTGGTAATTCCTTGATTCTTGGTTGGAGATTTCAGCTGATATTATTCCTAACGTGCCTTTTATATTCTTGGTTCTATCTTGATTCCTTGACTATCCTTTCTCGTGTTTGTTTGTGAACCCATCTTTTCTTTTTGTAGCATTCCTGCAAATGTAAACATCAAATTAGATGCTAACAAAATTCCCTTAAATTGTTGAAAGTCGTGCTGTCAAAGCAATGATTGTTCTCACTTGGATATCTTTTGGTTGGCATTATTCGACTTGATATGTTATTTATCTCTTCGTGCTCTGCTTTTTCACAAGTAAATGCCATTTTGGTAACCCGTAAGGATTTTGAACTATGACATGAATCTTGGATAGCCTTCTCGATTGAGAAAAAAAGTTAGTCTTATAAGGGGCCTGAGAAGCATTTGTGATGCATCGTGCTTGGCACAAGAGAAGGCCACAATTATAATAGTTCTTGTAGAATAAATGTTATACTTCCAATGTCCATAAGTGTTGTTACACAACATAAGCACTGAACATGTTGCTTACAAAGGAAAGAATGAGTAAAATGAACAATTGTGTATGAGAACTATTGCTTATGTGATCTATCTCTATATATAAAGTAAAACCTAGCCCAACACCAATCCAGGAAAGCTAATTTTCAACATTCTCATATTTTCGTGCTTTCATGAATTACTCTTTTTCCTAGAAATTGGTTACTAATTGATTTGTACCCATAACTTATTCTCTTCAACTTCTCTTACCTCTTTGTCTTTCAAACTATTCGCACCTCTTATTTAGATGCGTCCTTCGAGTTATGACTTCTTCTTCGTCTCTTTTTTCCCTAAATAGAACCAACATTACTTTAGTAATTTTTTCTGCGGGTTAAATTTATCAAACAAGTAGGGATGACAATAGGGCGGGTCCAGGGCCGGTTGACCTTAACCCATAAATCTTTTTAAATATCCCCATCGTGCATGGTGACTTTTTTTGTTTTCAAACCATCCCGCCCCGCTCCACATAGATCCACCCTGCATAAACCCGCCTCGCTTAAATTTTTAACTTCTTTTGTTTTTTAATAGAATTTAATATGAAAAATTAAAATTCATAATTTTTTAATTTTTCACTAATTAACTATTTTTCGTGACATTTCAACAATTGTTTAATTGTTAATTAAAAGTTTCTAATTAACATTTTAATAACTAATAATTTATCAAACTTGTCTAATTTAAATTTTTGGAAAAAAATAAAATTAAAGTCAATGTTTAATATAAAAAGTTTATATATTTGATTTTTACTAATTACAAATATTTAATTTTCTTTGAATTTTTATTTGATTTTTTAAACCCGCAATTCGCTTCGCCCCGCATTAGTTTTAAAAATAGCCACTTCAACCCGTCTTGCACCCGCCCAGCCCCACATAACTTTAAACTCGCCCCACCCTACATAACTCTAAACCCCACCTCACACCTGCCCCGCACCGTCCCGTTGCCATCCCTACAAACAAGGGAAATACTCTAATTTGAGATTGCCTTAGAATTAGATGGCTTTGACATGAATTGTATTATAATAGAAGTGTTCCAGAAGAGTTTCCGAGAAGAGTCCGAATCTTTGTTTCTACTGTATGAAGAGTCCCTTACTTCTTTGCTGCAGTTCCACCTTTATTTTCCTCATAGTGTTCCCTTAAAAAATTATATTTCGTCGATTTGATTCAGAAAGCTTGTGTAAGAAACTGAGAATATATTTTTGACTTTTCATGATTTAAATATTGCAGAATGGATTTTGGAGAAGTTGCTTATTCATCTATTTGAATTGGACAATTTTAGCACATATGATGGACCATCAGATTATACACGAAGAGATCAAGAGTCTGCTATAATAAATATGTTAACATCACTAGGATCGATCACCTATTTCATTTTAAATTTTCCAGCAACTTTAGTTTCACCTTTGGAATTCTCATGATCATTTTTACAGTTGTATTATTATGGCAGAAAAGTACAAGAACTGTTGAATGTACATTTTTTTAAATTTGAATTGATGTTGAAGGTTGTCGTTGTAGCTTTAATGGTACTAATGTCATTGTTAAATGTTCAAATATCAAGCGCTATGATACTGAAGTAACCCATGCCATACTCCTAGGAATAACGTGAACGACTTTGAGCAAGAGATTACTTATAACAAAAAATAGACACATGTGGGTAGGTAGAGAATACCTAAGGATGTGAGACAACTCTCTCTAAGAAACTCAGAATAATTCAACTACCTCCTAGGCATGTATTGCATTTTTGTTAATCACGTTATACATAACCTCTTTTTAGTTGGTTTGCACAAGTTTTTCATGTCATTCTTGATATGCGTTGATAACTTTTTAGATGTGTAATCTAACATCTACTTTTGTATTTTAAAATGACATCTATTTGAATTAATTAGTTCGGCCTTGACGACTAAGAGATTCAATATCTGTAAAAATACATCAATGTAATTTTGTTGGTGCAATCACCTCAAATGTTATTTTTGGTATTTACAATTTTTCTCTTCCCGACGGTTGCCTTGGGTCATGTTTGGTTAAGTCAAAAAGTCGGATTGCAAAAGTCTTCTAAAAAGTTAGAGTTTTACTAAAGAAAGAGCTGTAAAGGGTTAAAGTTGGAACTTTTGAGTTTTATGGTCATCTTGAGTTCCGAGCATCAAAATGCAATTTTGTCAATTTCATCAGCTAGACCACAAAATCTAATCTAGGAGATTATGAAACTGAATTTGGAGTTAAAATGGAGATTTTAGACCCGAAATTGTATTTTTAGCTAATTTTGGATCATAGTTTGACTTTGGTCAACATTCGTAGTTCGGAAGCCTAAATTAAAATTTTGACAATTCCAATGATTTCATGTGGTGAAACTAATACTAAAAATAATGTCGTTGTAACTTTTAGAGTTTTCGAGGGCAGTTTAAGTATTTTGAGTTTTAATTAGTTTTTGTGATTTTTATTGAGTTTCCAGCCCAAGAGGCCTCAAACTTGATTTTTTATGTTTCGATAGAGTTTGAAACGTTATTTCTAGTAGGTTTGAATATTTGATTATTATATATCGAGTTCCAAATGATTCCATGTGAAAATTGTTGGTTTGGACTATAATCTGGTGTAGCCACATTAATACTCTGTGTTCGCAGGGTTGCCCTACGCATTCGCGGAGTGTTAGACTCCTTGGTCTTTGTGTTAGTGGGGGAAGGCTCCTACGTTCGCGGAGAGTCAGCCTCCTATTCCTCCGTGTTCACAGAGGGACTCCACATTCATGGAGTGTCAATTCCCTTAGCATCCACGTTTGTAGAGTGAAATCGATGCCTGAATAGTCTTTAATTTAGAAGTGACAAGTTTCTCCATTTCCCTCCATTTTTAATATTCCAAGCTTGATTTTTTAGAGAATTTTCAGGGCAACATTGGGTGACATTTTTCTAACCTATGTTTTCAATTCCCATTGATTGAAATGTGTTTTAATGTAGAAATTAGGGATTTTAATGGAAGAAATTAGGGTTTTCTCGAATGTTGATGTTCTATACAAAAGTGATGATTATGAACTCACTTTAACTCCCTTTTCAAAACAGTTGTCACCATTAGATTCCTTATTACTTGAGGATCAATCTCATATATACATTTCAAAAAATCAAGGACCTTTTTCGGTGTGAGATATTTTGATCGTTTTTCCTTTTTCACCTAAATTACTTGATTTTAGTGTCATTAATTTCGTAATGTGATTCTGTTGCTAGATTTTACTAGATTGTGGTGATTTGGATTATCGTGAAAGGGAAAAAGGCGTGAACTTGGCTTGGTTGAGACTTTTACAAAGGCAAGTGGACTTTTAATATTTTATTAAGTATGATTGAACCTTGTATTCTCAACGTGTGGATTTGGGTGATCTAGGTATGAGTTGGGATAGAATTATATTATCGTAGGCTTTAATCATGGGATTTTGTATTGGGTAATTGTTCATGTTGTGAAATCTTGACTTGTGAATTGATTATAGATTTGTGATACATGTGATCTTGTGAATGATTTGATATTAATGTTGCATGGACTAGCCAAGGAGTGGTGAGGACTTATTTAGGATCTCTTCCAATTGGGTCTCCTCTTATAACTTAGGAGATAGTCTATGGCACCGATATTGAGGCTCTAATGATAATGAAATTATGATGACATTGAGATCGTGATGATATTGAGATTGTGTACATTGCATTCACTTTTACTAATGCATTTCTACTTGTGATGTCTATGACCGAGAAATATGCAAGGTAACATGCAGATTGGTGGCCGAGATTTCTATCAATTGATGATTAGCCGAGGTTTCTGGAGTGAGCTGAGGTAATATTCTAGTAGATGATATGCCCGAGGCCTTTGTCAGCACTGTTCACGGATACATAGTCCATGTGAGGCCCCTATATTATTTGGTCTGAGGTTATCAGTGAATGTGTACTGTAGGACAGACATACATTACGATTACTTGATGTTGCATCTCGTTGTTTACATACTTAGCATTTACTCTATTCCACATCATTCCTTTATTGAGGTTGTTATGTGTATTAAATGTGATATTGTGAAAGTTTTAGAACTTTGTACCTTGCTAAGATAGAACTCTTGAAACATTGTGCTATATGTTGATAGTTTGAGCCTTGTACATTCCGGAGACTGGACTATGAACATGTTGTGATTCTCATATTACTGATAGACCATTGTGCTACTGACTCTCGATCG
>DF358321.1:23667-34811 GCA_000787875.1 Solanum virginianum
GAACTGAAGAGGTCCTCACTGTGTACTGGGACAAAGAAAAGATGGTGTTTCGCTTCAAAATGATGGGAATCATGCCAACCACAAGGAAATTCAGGACGATATTGATACCGTGGGTACGACGGGTAAGAGAAGGGTTAGAAAGGAAGAAGGCATCCTGATTCCTAACAAGCCAACAGGGAAGCAAATCATGGAGTACCTCGGTCTCAAACAAGCAGATTGGATATATGGATCGAGTGTGACCTTCAGAGATCTCTATGATTGTTTTGGACACTCAAGCTTCTACTTGACTTTCAACTAAGAGTTTGAATCATACTGGAAATGGGATGTCACAAGACCCTTAGCCTTTGCCACCGCACTATCGAGAGTCACGATATTCCCTCAAGTCCCAAGCCTCAGCATCAATACTAGAATCATCATGGTCGCCCATACTGTCTTCCATGGATGCATGACTCAGGGAGTAATAAAGTATTACCCATTCTTACCCACCATCATATCAGACATGTACTGTGCCCTCGGGAGATGTAGGAATGGGCACACTATTTATAAAGGTGTAATTTGCTTCTTCAGTGGTGAATTATAAGTCATTTGATCAAGGAAAGAGGAACTCAAGAGCTCCCCACATTGGATAATTATGACCCTCTTCTAGGTCTTAATGACAAAATATATTAGGGAGACTTTGAGGAGAAAAAGTCCCAAGAAAGATGGGCTGAGTTAGGAGAAGATAGTATTCAATGGATGTATGACCGGTTCATATAAAAAATGATCATGATTCGGTACCAGACTATAAATTACCACTTTTGCCACTTCCAAAAATTCGAGGTATTCGACTGTATACGCCTATCCAGGTTATGAGACAATTTGAAAGGGAACAGACTGCTCCTCCTATCGAGCACATAAATATCTATGTGTTTGATCATGGAGACAACAAAGTCCCAAACGCGGGTGATATAATAAAAGAGTGGAAGAATCTTTCAAGGCTAGCTAAAAAGACTATTGCCAAAGACCGATTTAATGCTAGATATGTGGATAGACACAAGGCTTGGTTAAAGTGGGATTTGCAAGGCCTCGGGTTTTCGATCCAAAATATATTAGATATGTGGATAGACACAAGGCTTGGTTAAAGTGGGATTTGCAAGGCCTCGGGTTTTCGATCCAAAATATATATCAAAGTCTAGAAGATACAGAGTCATAAGCAAGGATAGTGTTAGGAAGGGTTAAAATGAGGATAGAGAAATACAGGAAGCTTTTCTTTAGAAGTAGGAAGAAGATAAATATACTATTGAAAGTCTGACACAAGAATTGGAAAACTTGAGAAGCGGGTTTACAAAGATGGATTCTTGGATGAGTGTACATAGAGAAAGCATCAGATATGAAACTTGGGAAGAGAAGGGCCGCAGATATGATGACTATTGGTTGATAGCTCAGTTCAAACTCCATCGTATCAAGGGGCAGTCAAAGAGGAGCAGAATGGAAGAAGGAACCTCAGGAGCATCGAGCTAGTATTGCCCCTGCATGAGTTTGTTCTTGATGTATTGAAGTGCGCCTGCGTAAGTCTTCTTTATGTTCACTTTGTTTGCTTTTCGAGTGACCCCTACACGAACCTCTTTATTTTATGTATTCCCCGCCCCAGTACTGTGTCCCATTTACTTAAAAGCTATTTCTTTTATATGTGAGAATTTATTTTGGGGCAATATAATGGTCTATTACACATACATCTTTCAAATTTGTTAGGTCCACCTCTGACATTAAAGAGGTCCCGTGCATATTAGGACACATTTGTTTTATTGAATTTTCTATGTCATTTATTTGCTCTACACGATTCATTATCTGTCTTATTATTCAATATTATGCTTATCCGCTTTATACTAACATTTTTCATCTTTCGTGTAAAAGGTTTTTGCTTTCTATTTTATTCCCTGAAAGGTTGATTTGCATGATACGAATTGGTGGATCACCCATACTTTACAAGGTCAAAAGCTCGATCGGCCACCAATATGACTGATTCAGATGCGTTACATCAAAGTAGTTTGGGACTTATTACTATTTCGAGAGATGGACCCCAAACTTTGGAAGGAAGGGACTCAAACCCTTATGATGAATAAGTTTCTAATCTGATGCAACAAATGGCCAACATGCAAAGCGAAATTGGTTGACTTCAAAACCTCCCCAAATTTTTAATCAGCCTTAACACACCAACTCCTGAGTACGAAACAAATTCAACCATTTCACCATCTTTTCCACCTGTTGACATCCCTCCATCAAATCCTTCCAACAAGTAATTTTGCCACAAAGTAACTCGCAACAAACCAATTCATTACCCTCCACTACACTTACCTAAACTCCACTCACCCATACTTCCTTATTTATCCAAACTCCACTTATCCATACTACCTCATGTGCCCAAACTCCACCTGTC
The DNA here is from genome assembly GCA_000787875.1 of Solanum virginianum. Classification (NCBI taxonomy): domain Eukaryota; kingdom Viridiplantae; phylum Streptophyta; class Magnoliopsida; order Solanales; family Solanaceae; genus Solanum; species Solanum virginianum. Next base: position 26,084 of record DF358321.1, read on the forward strand.
TAAATTACCCCACTCATCCAAACTACCTCTACTCACCCAAAAATACCAAGCGACCCAACACATACCGATGGCACACTGTAATTCCTAACATAATATGTGTCCCAAGTATAAGTTGCGGAAGCTCAACTATTTGTTGCCTAAATTATAACCATGCCAGAAGTTGATCAATATGAGGAAATGGGAAGAGAAGCAAAGTCGAAAGCAGATGACAACGTAGCAAAAAATATTCATAAGTTGAAGGAAGCATTCAAAAACATTCAAGTCCATAAGGGATATGAAGGGCTTTAGTATGAAGATTTGTGTGTTTATTTCGATGTTGAGCTGCCTGTAGAATACAAGGTGCCAAAATTTGATTTGTTTGATGGGAAAGGAAATTCTAGAGCTCATTTAAGGTCATATTATGATAAGCTAGTGGAAGTTGGGGAAGATGAAGCCATTTGAATGAAATTGTTTATAAGGAGTTTGACAGGAGAAGCCCTTGATTGATACACAAGTCAAGATCTACAGTGGCAAAGTTTGGGTGAGATGGCGCAATAGTTCATGGATATGTTCAAGTTCAACACTAAGGCTATCCCAGATAGGTTTCATTTGATGAATTTGGAAAAGAAGTCAACAAAGTTTCTCAGGGAATACATTCTGCGGTGGAGAGTAGACACTATAAAAGTTCAACCTTCAATGACAGAAAGTGAAATGACTTCTCTTTTAATACAATCTCAAAAGGATGCAACATACTATGAGAAGATGATAAGTGTGGTAGGACAAAAGTTCTTTGAGGTTATTAGAATGGGAGAATTTATTGAGGAAGACATTAAAACGGGAAGAATCACTAACCTGGTAGCCCTACAAGCAACAAGTAAGGCAATTCAGTCAGATTCAATTGGAGGAGCCCTTAAGAAGAAGAAGGATAGAGTGTCTGCTGTCATGACCATCCAGGAACGTAGGCCAAATCAAATATTAACCTACCAAAATTCACTACCATAATCCTTATACTATAGTCAATACACTCAATTTTCTCAGACTTATTACCAACCTTCATCCATCCCTTATCCAATTTATGCTACCCAACCAACATATTATCCATTCGGAGCACCCACCTATCCAAATACACCAAATATCAGCCTGTGCATCCATCCCAGCCCCATTATCCACCACAAACCGATGATCAAATGAACCCAGACTCCGCCCAAACTTTGAAAAAAGACCAGCCAAAACCTATACACCTTTAGCTCAACCTTTATTCCAACTATATGATAGGTTGAAAACTACACAACCAATCCAAGGATGAATCCCCAATCCCTTTCCAGAATGGTATGACAAGACTAAACATTATGCTTACCATGCTGGAGCTGCTGGACATGATACAAAAAATTGTCTTCCTCTCAAAGATAAGATTGAGGCACTAATCAAAGAAGGAGTCATTCAGCTCAAAGGTGCTACCCCGAATGTAAACAACAATCCTCTACCAAAACATGAAAATGTGAAAATGATCACAATTGATGAAGAGTGAAATTTGGAAGGGACCATTGTATCTGTCAAAAAAGAGAAAAATGTTGCGACATCAGGCTTCGTCACTCCCATAATCACAGTCCACATACGAGAATCAATCGAAGTGGAAGTTCTTGTTCCCAAGCCCCAGATCACCATCTCGATTGCTTAACCACCTTCTTTTGACACTAAAGCAATTTCTTAGAATTTCTCGACCGATTCAAAGGACAAAGGAAAGGAGAAAATAGTTGTGAAGACTGCTGCAGCTGGAATGACAAGATCTGGGTGTTCCTATGCCCCTAAAGAAGTTGCATGAGGAAGACCATTTAAGGAAAATAACAAGAAAAGGGTAGTGACTGTTGAGATCCAATTTTGACCCTCCATATTATAAATTAATTATCAAGCTTCTTTAATTTTTAATAATGTGAAATAATTATCTTCGGAAAAAATATATATTTTAAGAGTTATATTTATTCAAATATCATTCTAAAAAAATATTTATTTCTTGTTAATTATCTTGATTTTATTAGAAATTATTTTAAAATTAATTATTTCACTTTGATATTTCGAGAAGTTTTCAAAAATTATCCTCTTTATCCCTTTGTCAACAACAAAAGGTGCTACACCAAAAGTCAAAATCACCAACGGCTCCAAGAAGGCACCAATGATCAAATTTCAAATCCAAATTTTTCCTCAATTTTTAACCCCAATTTTCTCTATAAATACCCCCTCTTGAATCTGTGAAAGAGGGAGGATTTTTGGTTAGCTTCCTTCATTTTTTTTCTTTTGCCTAGTTCCAGAATTCAAATTAGCAAACCAGAAACTGAGTTTTCATCCATCTATTTTGTCAAGCTCGTGGTAAGAAATTATTTTTTTAACTCATCTTGTCCTGTTCGTTGCCCTCCAAAAGGTAACGTCATATACCTTTCTTTTCAATTTTCTTTTTTTCGTCGTAATTTGATTTGGCGTAAGGATATTTCCAAAAAAAAAAATGAAGATTTTTGAAGTGGAGTTTTGTCATGATGTAACAGTGAAAATTTTCTATTAAGTTGTCAAATCTCATTTATGTTATATGTTGTAGGTATTCATCTTTATTTATTATTTGTGCATGAACTCCTCCATTCGAGTCCCTGTTGGATTCCATCGTTGCATCTAGGATCAGCTTCGAGTCATTTTCCATGATAGAGAAGCTAAGTTACAGATTTGTGGGAGCTGAAACATCACAATATACACTGATATACATCATGTATACAGTGATGTGATATTAAAAATAGGTAAAAAAATCGAGTCTTCAGCAGGAATGGTTCAAGGTGGCTGAAATGTTGGAAATAAAGGTGGATATACACTAAACGAGTGGATATACACATTGATATACAAATATACCCTAGTAATATACAGACTTAATTAGCAAATAAGAACCCAAAGAGCAGAAGCTGCAGGTCCAAGTTCTGGCCCAGGCATATAGAGCCAGATTTGGGCCCAATTTTTCTTTCCCTCTCTTTATTATGTTTTTTTTAGAGTTGATTATTTGTGATATTTGTATTAACCTTGATTTTGATAATTATTTGGTTAGTGTATCTAACTTAATTAAAATTCTCAGAGGCGAACCGTTTCATTGAACTTTTATCAAAATTTCTTAAAGTCTATAAATATTTTTATTTCAAAGTTAGTCAAATAATTTTCAAATCGTCGGATAACCTCGTGTTAGCGGCTATTTTAAGTGCTAATACCTTCTTAAAATAGTAATAAGAACCCTTACCAATTTCTCTGTAATTTTAGGACTTTTTTTGTTAGAGTCTTAACATTATTTTAAGTTTTCTTAATTTCTTTAAAAAATTAAGTGGTGACTCTGTTTTCTTTTTTTTTTTTTTTTGAAAAAATTGATTTTAATTAGTTTTTTTAAATTGATTTTTTTATTTCTTTAAAAAAGTCATTTTTATGATTAACAGATATGGCGACTCCACTGGGGATTTAATTAGGTTCTAACCATTAGATTTGACTTGTTTGACTAACTATTTGATATTGTAATAATGTTTATTTGTGCTTTATTTGTTTAATTTGAATGTAAACTGTCATTTTGTTCATACTTCCTCCATTTCTGAAAACTTGATACTATCACACATACACGTGAGGTATATGCGCGGAGTGTCCAGATCTTTTTTCGTGTGGCCGCATAGCCTCCTCACTCGAGTTGTCAGCTCGGGAACCTATTGTCTAGTAAGCCAATCTTAGAAAAACATAAGATAGAGCTAAACCAAATCTCTACTTTTAAGCATTTGCCTAGGTCGACCCATTACCTAAGGGGTATTCGGCCCATTTGTAGACCACCTTGAGTCCATAGTGGCCCCCAGCCCAATTGGATGATCATGTTTATATGTTTAAAATTTGAAGGATGTATACGTTGTTGACGAGACATTGTTCCTTAAGGGTTGAGAGTTTATTAGTCAAAGTTGAATCCTAAAGATATACTACTTCATCCATAGATGTTAGGGAATGTCAAGAAGTTCAAGAAAGATTTATTTGGAAGTTTAGTTTAGTGTTGTACCCCTGCGTAGGACTGATAATTTGTATTCCCTTTTTCCCTATTATGTATCTCCATTCAATTTATTTATGAAAGTTGTAATATTTTTGGGCAATGGAATATTTCAAATAGTGAAATATATCCTTTAAATCGTTAGGCCTACCCTTGACGTAAAGAGTCACATGTATATTAGGAAGTGTTACACTTTGTTTATATGCTAAAATGTTATATAGTTTGCTTTATCTATTATTTGACTTATGCGTTCAAATACATATGTTTTGCCTCGAACATGATTGATCCATTATTTCATTCCAAGGTCCTAGAGCATTTAGGCATATAAAATCTAATTTTGGGCCTTTCTAAAACACTTTTGAGCTCATTGTTCAAAACACTCCTTATGTTCAATTGGGTCATCACTGTTATTTTTGAAAAATAATTTCCATATCAAAATAGCCAGAATTACCAAGCATTCTACCAATTTCAAATCAAATTTTATAATACCATTATTCTCAGTTAAACCTTTCAGAAAGCCAGCTTGTGAACATTTTATTCAAATCATAAATTTATTTGGTCATTCTTCTAAAATCTCCCGTTCTTCAGATTTTGGATTAATCTGTTTAGGCAAAATAAATGTTATTTGATACTTCGATTATTTATTATGATTAATGGACTAACTGTTTATTATTCTTCTAAAATATCCCGTTCTTCGAATTTTGGATTAATCTGTTCAGGGAAAACAAATGTTCTTTGATGCTTTAATTATTTATTATGAATAATGGACTAACTCTTTCACCTTTTGAGTTTTCTTTCCTTTATAGAAGAGAAACTGATTTATGTTGGTAATCAAACCTGTTGACTTCATCAAAGCAAAACGATTTTCAAATATTCCTGGCAGAACATTCATATCTTACGTGGTCTCAAAAAGGTCTTTACGGGCTCATCACATTGTGTGATTTACGTACAACCTGATTTCCTTAGTGGAATATGTAGGCGGCCTTCATCGGCTTCGATCACATTATCTAAAAATTTTTAATTCACTTTTATGGTTGAAACTATGTTTGACCTGATTCCTGTTTCAGTGAGATACATAGGCGCCACACCGGCTTGGTCATATTTTCCTAAGATTTTCATTCCTTTTTACAATAAAGACTAGGGTAGAATTTTGAGAGGATCTCAAAATTTCCTAAATGAAGACTTTCTCCAACAAGTCATAATAACAGTCATATTGAAGTTGCAACTCGGCGGATTTTTTGAGGTTCTCTCAAAAAATCAATTGGAAATAACAAGAAAGTTAAGACTGTGCTAATACCTTCTTGACTTTTTGAGGTTCTCTTAACAATCAATTGGAAATAACAAAAACGTTAAGATTTCTTCTATATTCTAAACTGGGGTAGAATTTTTGAGGAAGACCCTAAAAAATTCCATCAAACTTGTACTTCAAGATGAATCCGGCATACAAATCAGATAGTAGACAAACATCAAGATGGCAAAGCAAAACTAACATGGATCAATCTATCAAAACTAAGCATTTTTCTTTGGATACAAGAACTAAAGTTGCAAGACATCATTGGACCCACAGTGGCCCTATAGGATAATTTGGCACAATGGCCAAGATTGCAAGATTTCATCCTAACCAATACAAGCTGGACAACTCCAGATGACTTCTATATTTACTTATTACTCTTTTCATTTCCAAATTTTCTTCTTCTTATTCTATTATGATTTATAACACATTTTTCTTAATGTTACAGATAAGATAACACTGCCTTCAATGTGACAAGTTATTTATCTGTGGAGAGTCATTCACTTTCAACGTGACAAATTGGAGCGTTACTACTTTCTGTGTGACAAGTTATTTATTTTTGGAGAGTCACTAGCCTTCAACGTGACAAATTGGAGCGTCACTGCCTTCAGTTTGACAAGTTATTTATTTTGGAGAGTCACTCGCCTTAAACGTGACAAATTGGAGTGTCACTGCCTTCAGTGTGACAAGTTAATTATTTTAGAGAGTCACTTACCTTCAACGTGATAAATTGGAGTGTCATTGCCTTCAGTGTGACAAGTTAATTTATTTTGGTGAGTCACTTGCTTTAGCGTCACTGCCTTCAGTGTGACATATTACATTATTGGAGCATCACTGCCTTCAGTGTGACACATATATTATTAGATCATCACCTCCTTCAGCATGACACATTAAACTTATTATTGGATCGTCACCTAGCGTGACACATTAATCTATTATTGGGTCGTCATCTCCTTCAGTATGACATGTTAAACCAGGTTTGCACAAATTATATTTTACATTTTATTTACTACTAACAATTTTTATCTCAATTTCTGTCAAGAGAATCCAAGCGGGTGATTTATCAAACAAACCACAAGTATGGACGTCATCAAGTAGGATGCAGCACAACGTGAAACTTTTTCTTAGCAGCGAACTGGGACATAGTCCAAAGAGGAATGCCAAACTCTTTGGACACAAGCGTACGAGTGAATTCCACCACAATCAAACCACACCCCTGTCAAAAGGCATATGGGTACTTTTGAATTCATCAGTTTCAATTTCGCACCCAAATAATTTCTCAGCGGAAGCAATCTTTCACGTCTGAGTAACAATATACCAAGAGCTTTGAAAATTATGCCCATATAAGTTCTTACTTATGAGTGTGAAGCGCACCACATTCATGACTAAGAGGTTGCAAGCCTCTTTTTAATAGTCAATTTATTTGTCACTCTTCCTAAATCAAAGGTTATCTTAGCATAACAAGAATTCATTTTCAATAGATTGAGTCGAACTACAAACAACCTGATTCCTAATCCAAAGGATATGTAGGCAGACTCAACTTTGAAAATTCGGCTGTACTCCAACCTCTCCTAATTCTACTTTCGAGCTTTTCGATCTCTCCATAATTTGAATTCAAAATAACTTTTGAATTCTTTTATAATCGTGCATCATGAACTACAAGTGGTTTGAATTCTCATGCAACCTGAGATATGTAGGAAACCCGATGCCAGAGTTCGACCATAATTTCTCAGAGTTCTTATCACTCACCTTTTTCAATACAATGAATGAGTGGACGGACAAAATTGGATTCGTCAACTTCCTTTGCCTCGGGTCTCTTTCATCGACCTAAGCCAAACAAGGGGCAGCTGTTGACGCCCAATTTTGACCCTCCACATTATAAATTAATTATCGAGCTTTTTTAATTTTTAACAATAGTCATGGGGTTTAGTAGGATAGATGAGTAGTAGTGTTTATAATATGTGTTGTCATTATTTGTGTTTATGTGTTAATTGTATCATTTACACATTATCATGTGCTTTGGTTATTAGTCGTATTTTTTTTTACTTTTTGGCATATCTAGTTTATTCTGCTTATGAGTTTTTGAGACGAGAGTTTCCAGGAAACAACCTCTCTACTTCTATGAGGTAGTGATAAGGTCTGCGTACACTCTGCCCTCCCCAGACCCCACTTGTGGGATTAGAAGCTGGGCAACTCCAAATGACTTCTACCTTTACTTATTATTCTATTCATTTCCTAAATTTCTTCTTATTACTCTATTATGATTTAACATATTTTCCTAATGTTACAGATTTATCTTGATTTTATTAGAAATTATTTTAAAATTAATTATTTCACTTAGATATTAAGCTCGTTAATTAATCTAATTTAATTCATCGTGTATTTTAAAATTTAAACCCGCGCCTCGACCCTGCATGTTTCCCCCCTTTCCCTTTTTCTTTCCTTTTTACTTTACTTTTTCTTTTACTTTTCTTTTTCTTTGAGGTGGGACCCATGCATCTCTCACCAACTATCATCTTCTTCAAACACACACACGAGACATCTCACTCTTCCTTCTCCTTCTTCTTCTTCATTCAAAATCACCTTCAACAAGATAAAAAATACTTCCAAAAATCATCCCCTTTATCCCTTTGTCAACAACAAAAGCTGCTACACCAAAAGTCAAAATCCCCAACAGCTCCAAGAAGGCACCAACGTTCAAATTTTAAATTCATGTTTTTCCTCAATTTTTGACCTCAATTTTCTCTATAAATACCTCCTCTTGAATTTGTAAAAGAGGGAGGATTTTTGATCAGCTTCCTTCATTTTTTTTCTTTTGCCTAGTTCCAGAACTCAGATTAGCACCGAAACTAAGTTTTTATTCTTCTATTTTGTCAAGCTCGTGGTAAAAAATTATTTTTTTCAACTCGTCTTGTCCTGTTCGCTGCCCTCCAAAAGGTAACGTCATATGCCTTTCTTTTCAATTTTCTTTTTTTCATCGTAATTTGATTTGGCGTCAGGATATTTCCAAAAAAAAAATGAAGATTTTTGATATGGAGTTTTGTCATGATGTAACAATGAAAATTTTCTATTTAGTTGTCAAATCTCGTTTATGTTATATGTTGAAGGTATTCATCTTTATTTATTATTTGTGCATGAACTCCTCCATCCGAGTCCCTGCTGGACTCCATCTTTGCATCTAGGATCGGGTCGGGTCAATTTGCGTGATAGAGAAGCTGCCTTACAGATTTTTGGGGGTTGAATTGTTACCATATACACTGATATACAGCACGTATACAGTGACATGATATTAAAAATAGGCAGAAAATCGAGTGTTTAGCAGGAATGGTTCAACGTAGTTGTAATGTTGGATATACAGGTTGATATACAGTGGAAGAGAGGATATACACACACACACAAATATATATATATATATATAT
>DF358321.1:36053-56505 GCA_000787875.1 Solanum virginianum
CCAGTTACAATTTGTTGCTTGGAAGGCCATAGATCCACATGGCTTGTGCAGTCCCTTCTACTCTACACCAGACTTTTAAATTTAACTCCCACCCAAATTTCTCTAATATCATTATTGATGAGTTCTGCAACTTATCAGAGTGCTTTGGTGAAAGTTCTGAGTGAAGCTTATGTTCCAACTGAGAAAAAGAGCGAGAGTTTTTCAGCCATGGTAGCACAAGTTTTAGAAGCTAATAAAGTTTGTTTTTATGATGATGAACTTCCACTTGAAAACCTGGGGCATAACAAAGCTTTGAATATCACCGTTAGATGCAGGGGCTAATTTTTTTTCAAGAGTTTTGATTGATAATTGTTCTACTATTAACATATGTCCTTTCGTTACACTTCGAGCTTTGGGATTTGATATTGGAAAAATTTGAGAAAGTCATGTGAGGGTTAGAGGTTTTAATGGGGCTCAAAGGGGAGTCATTAGAGAAATTAATTTGCCATTACAAATTAGACCCGAGGAGTTTATGCTGGCATTTCAAATGTTGGACATATCTGCTAGTTACAATTTGTTGCTTGGAAGGCCATAGATCCACATGGCTTGTGCAGTCTCTTCTAATCTACACCAGACTTTTAAATTTGTTTGGAATCATTAGGAAATTATTGTTCAAGAAGAATGTAGTAGTTTAGTGTATCCTGACAACACAATCCCTGTGACTGAAAGCTTAGAAGAGCTGGATGGATCTGTATTCCATACTAGGGCGATTATGTCTTCTACTCATGTGGAAAGGGAAAAATTTCCATGTGTACTTATGATGGTGTCTTGGGAATTGTTGAAGAATAGTTTTTTGCCAAGTCGAGGTCTTGGAGTGAATTTGGATAGAAAAGTAGAACCAATTCAATTGCTTGATCAAAACACACCTTTGGTGTAGGTTACAAGCCTACTCTTGAAGAAGCCTCGACGGTTAATGTCAAAAGAGCAAGTGACAGTCCTTTACCATAATCGATCCCACCTTTGAATCAATCATATTCCAAGACGTCTGTTGCACAAGGATTGAAAGAAGCTGCTAAAGACAATCTCGCATAAAGACTCAAAAACCTATTCATTAAAGAAGCAGGTTGCAATGTGAGTTTGGAAGATTGCACCAAGACCCCCACTATATGGAGTGTTAAGCCTAGAGATGCTTTAAACAATTGGACTTGTAACCCATCCCCGACTCTTCAAAAATCTTGGCAGACGATTGTATTAGAATCTAAATAACATGATTCAAAATTGAGGCTTGGATCATGTTTATGAATTTTATTTGTTTTGCCTCCATCTTTTGAAAGCTCAAACATCAAATCTAAACCATGCTTTTGCTTTAACCATCAAACTACTTTTTGTTTTAAATTTCAAATTTTGTCCTTAAAGTTATTAAGCTTATTTGATTTTTGTTCTCTCTTTCAGCAAGCAAACTAATAAAACTGCCAATATCAAGAATGTGATTTTATGAAATGAGTGAGCGAACCTTAAGTAGCCAATAAGTTTTTGCAGAATCTGAAGAAGATGTGTAGCTTGAAGAGTTGACTAAAGAGTTTGAACATTTTGAGAACAAGCAAAAGCCAAATTTGGATGAAACTGAGACAATAAATTAAGAAGAGAGCTTATCGTTCTATTAAGATAATATATGGATGTGTTTGTATGGTTTTATGCTGATATGCTGGCGCTAAGCATGGACATTGTTTCACACAAGTTGCTAATCGATCTATCTTGCCCCTAGTAAAGCAAAAGCCAAGAAATATCAAGCCGGATCTGAGTTTAAAAGTCAAAGAAGAAGTCTCCAAGCAATTTGATCCAATGTCATCCGAGTCACAAAGTATCCCATGTGGTTAGCCAACATAGTACCAGTGTCAAAAAAGATGAAAAAATCAGAGTATGTGTAGATTATCGAAATCTCAATAAAGTCAGCCCAAAGGATGATTTCCCTCTTCCAAACATTCACATACTTATTGATAATTGTGCCAAACATGAGTTGCAATCATTTGTTGATTGCTTTGCTGGCTACCACCAGATTCTCATGGATGAAGAAGATGTAGAGAAAGCAACATTCATCAGACATTGAGAAATGTATTATTATCGAGTAATGCCTTTTGGACTCAAAAACCCGAGAGCGACATACATAAGAGCCATGACTATCATTTTTCATGACATGAAACATAAGAAGATTGAAGTTTATGTAAATGATATCATTATGAAGTCATGAAAGAGCTCAGATCACATGGTAGACTTGAAGAAGTTCTTTGACAAGTTAAGGCGATACAATCTGGAATTAAATCTTGCAATGTGTGCATTTGGTTTCCCTACTGGAAAATTATTGGGTTTCCTTGTGAGTATAAAGGGAATAAAGTTGGATCCTTCAAAGATAAAGGGTATTCAAGACTTGCCTCCTCCAAAAAGTCAAAGGATATAATGAGTTTTCTTGGTCGTCTTAATTACATCAGTCGATTTATTTCATAATCAACAGTAATTTGTGAGCCAATCTTCAAGTTGCTAAAGAAAGATGCTTCTACCAAATGGACAGAAGATTGTCACCAAGCCTTTGACAAAATAAAGTAGTATTTGACTAGTCCGCCTGTTTTGGTGCCTCCAGAGCCTAGAAAACCATTGTTGCTATACTTATCTGTGTCAAACAATGCATTTGGATGTGTGATGGGACAATATGATGAAACTAGAATGAAAAAGCAAGCCATATATTACTTGAGCAAAACATTTACACCTTATGTAGGTTGGTATACTTTATTGGAACACACTTGTTGTGCCTTGACTTGGGTCGTACAAAAGTTGAGACATTGTTGGTATGCATATACTACTTTTCTCATCTCAAGGATGGATCTTCTCAAGTACATATTTAAAAAACCTATGCCTACTGGAAAGCTGGCCAAGTGGCAGATTTTTCTAAGTAAATTTGACCATCGTGTATGTCACTCAAACAACCATCAAGGGACAAGCACTAGTAGATCATCTTATTGAAAATCCTGAGGATGAAGAGTATAAGCCCCTTAAGACTTACTTCCCAGATAAATAGGTTTTTTATTAGAGAGGATATTTCATAGGAATATTCAGGGTGGAGAATATTTTTTGACGATGTTGCAAACCCTAAAGGAGCTGGTGCTGGGGCAGTGCTGGTCTCATAATCAGGTCAACATTATCCAGCCTCAGCAAAGTTCAGGTTCTTATGTACTAACAATATAACAGAATATGAGGCTTGTATTTTTGGACTCATAATGGCTATTGATATGGACATACAAGAGCTGTTGGTCATAGGTGACTCGGACTAACTGATTCATCAAGTGCAAGGAGAATGGAGCACCAAAAAAGTGAAGATACTCCCATATTTGCAGTGTGTGAAGGAGTTGTATAAGAAATTTGTCAAGATAGAGTTCAAGCATATTCCTAGAGCTTAAAATGAATTTGCAGATGCTTTGGCAACACGACTTCTATGATTTAACATCCAGACAAGAATTACATAGATTCGGTCAAGGTTAATGTACAAGATTAACTAGCCTATTACTTTCATGTAGATGAAGAACCAGATGGAGAACCTTGGTACTATGACGTCAAAAGATATCACATAGAAGGAGAATATCCAAATGACATAAGTAGTATTAAAAAAACACTTCAGAGACTCATAAATCACTTTTTTCGAAGTGTAGAAATCCTTTATAGGAGGACTCTAGATTTGGGATTACTAAGATGTGTTGATCCTCCAGTGGTGAGCATGCTGATCAAAGAAATACAAGGGGTACATGTGGGCCACATATGAATAGTTTTACATGGTAAAAAAGATTCTGCAAGCGAAATATTTATGGATGACCATGGAAACAATATGCATTCATTTTCTGAGAAAATATCATCAATGCCAAATTCATGGTGATTTGATTTGGGTTCCACCAAATGAGCTTAACGTGATGAGTTATCCCAGTCTATTCGCAGTTTAGAGCATAGATGTCATCGGTCTTATTGAACCAGCTGTGTCAAATGGATTATAGGTTCATTTTGGTAGCTACTGATTACTTCACAAAATAGGTGGAAGCATCTTCATACAAATTTGTGACGAAGAAGGTGGTGGCAAATTTTGTCCGTAATAATATTATTTGTAGATTTGGAATTTCTGAATCAATTATAATAGACAATGGAGCTAATTTAAATAGTGGACTGATGCAAGAAATTTGTGAGAAGTTTAAAATTACTCACTGGAATTCCACTTCTTATCGGCCTCAGATGAATGGAGCAGTTGAAGCAACCAATAAAAACATCAAAAGCATATTAAGGAAGATGATTGATAATTACATGTATTGGCATGAGAATTTGCCATTTGCCCTCCTTGGTTACATCACCACCATGAGTACTTCAAGTGGAGCAATGCCCTATCATTTGGTTTATAGACTGAAGCAGTACTACCAATGGAGGTTGAAATTCTATCTCTGAGGATTATCCAAGAAGCTGAGTTGAGCGGGATTGAATAGACACGAAGTCGATAAGAACAATTGATGCTCATCGATGAAAAGAAAATGAATGCAGTTTGTCATGGACAACTTTATCAACACAGAATGGTCAAAGTTTTCAACAAAAAGGTAAAATTGAGGCAGCTAAAATCAGGACAATTTATAACACCCGATAAAATTATTAAAATACCCTAGAATAGAGATGTGTGTAACACGTCTTTCTATGCTCCATTTGTGAATTTGAGACTGGATATGCAATCAACATAAAAAATTGAGTGGAAAAATGATCTCATTCAAATTTTAGAGCAACTGGATCAAAAAAAAATTTTTTGATCCAAAATGATTTCCAGTGGCTGTGTATCTTATATATTTTTTTATTTTTTGACTGGAATTGGAAAACTCATTTGGATTTGAAAAAAAATGTACGTATGCACGCCCAGTCCACAACATGGACTGACTATTTTTTGAGTGAAACTTTTACTTTTAATTTGAGGGGCATTCCGATTAATTATCAACCCCTCCTAAACTCAAAACACGATCAAATTAGGTCATTTTGATGCCTAAATAAGGTCTTAAACCCCATTCTAAGTCCTTTTCTAAGTATTTGAAAGACTAGGGCTTGAGAGGAAAGAAGAGGAAGCTTAAGATTGAAGAATTCAAGGAAATTCTTGAAGGTTGATTGGTAAAGCTTCATCCTAGGTATGTAAGGTAAAAGTAAAAACATGAGATTGTTCTTTCATTAGCCCCATAGATGGTCTTAGAAAAGAGCTAAAAGTTCATGAGTCTACATACATGATTTTTGATTATTTTTTTGAAAATTATATTTATTACATGTATTTTCATATGATGATGATCATCATAAACTTATTTTCTTGAATTGAATACTTTTCATGAGATATTGCATAAATCCTATATGTTAACCTTTGAAAGCATGGATGAATCAAGGCAAGGATTGATTCTAGATCCTTGATTGAGAATGTCAGTTGTGATTGTGATTGAGATGTTAAAATGATGACGAGTTGATAGAACTTGATAGTCTCATGAGTCTTCCCAAATGAACTCTAATGAATTATCTATTCGATTGTTCCCTAATAATTGTTCTAAGCCTTGAGATGTTGATTAATAAGATGATCATAGTGTCTATGAGACTGATTGAAAGACAGTGCCTCCATGAGGCTGATTGATATAATTTGATTGAGATAATTTGATTGAGATAGTTTAATTGGATGGATGTCTTATGAGCATTGTGTCTTGGAGGAGTATCGAGCACCGAAAGAGTAAGAGTTAATCCAACTCGCACTCATCAAACTACGTAGCCAAGCATAGGTGAGGATTAGGATCCTCACATCACATTATGTTGAGGTTCCCTCTAATTAGAAGTCCTTAAAATTAATAGAGGACTTATAGATTGCTGTCTCTAGTTGGACTTGTCCATTATGGTTTTGATTCGTTCCCTACCTGGCAAGTACGAAATGACTGTGGGAACATCAGCAAGATTGTTGTATATTCATAGGCTCATAAGTGATTGCATTTGGATAAGAGAAACTTATAGAAAATTTCCAAACTGAGTACTCTGAGTCGAGATGTGATCTAAGTCATTCAATATAATATTTAAAATATATCTTAGAATCATAAGCAGCAATCAATAAAAGTAGATCGAAACTTAGGAATCACCAAGTGATAATTGTCCTTTCATCTCGGAGACCTTTCTTAAATATCTTTTAGGACATCTTTAGATACACATTTGGCATATTGATTTGTTATTATCCTTGATGTTGATTGATGTTTCCTATTATTCTACCTGTTTTAGTTTCATTAAGCTATTTTACATACCGTACTTACCACGTACTGATGCCATTCGGTGTTGCATCATTTTATGATGTAGATATCGGGATTAGAGATCATCAACAGGTGCATCATTGAGGATCTAAGATGTTTAATTGATTGGTGAGCCTCCTCTACTCTGGAGGAGTCATTATGTCATTTTCATCTTGCTTTAGAGTTAGACACTTATTAGCTTATTATTGATTGAGGTAGCCATGAGTCTGTCATTGGCACTACCTGATACGGTGTCAAAATACAACACATTTGATGCCTAAAACAAGGGATTTTTCAAGTTCTTAATGTGACCTTTAATGGTTTTTATGTGTTTTTGTGTTGTTCTTTCAGAAAATATAGGTTGGCATGATTTTGATGGAAAATTACAGATTTTGCTGAAGTACAGGACATATAAGCCACCCTACGAGTCATAGCCCAAGCTATGAGTCATAGGTTGCCCTCGTAGCAATAAACACTGAGCAAAATAAAAAATTTGTGAAGTGAAGGTCAGCTATACGAGGCCACCCTACGGGTCGTAGGTCTCATTACGACTCATATAGTTAGGGGTCGTAGCAAGGAATAGTAAGCCAAAAATTTAGACGAAGAATTGAAGGCCTAGACTATGCGAAGAGCATACGAGTCGTAGCCCAAGCAATGACTCGTAACAGTGGGTTATAGTAGTCAAGTCCAAAATACCAAATACTGACTACAAAACCTTAATTACGACTCATTGATTACCCTACGAGTCTTATCTGCGAGACGTAATAGCTGTCAGATGTATTTTCTATTTAATTTTTAGGATGTTTTTGTAAATAGTATAAATAAATAATGTTAGATTTTTTTTTGAGTAGATTTGACATTCAGAGATACTTTTGAATATTCTAAGAGCATTTTTAGGGTTTATCTTTCTATTTAAAGACCCACTTTTGGGGGATTGAAAACCCACATTATATTTATTTGCCATTAATCCAAACTTGTCATTTTCAACTTGAAGGTGTTCTTGCTTTTCATTGTTTTGGGTGAACTCTCAACTATGTCTTTCTTATTCATTATTGTTGATTTTACCTTAGTGATGAGTAGCTAACCATCCATGACTTGGGGTTGTGGGAACCGTGAGTTGTTGACTTGAAATAACCTAGACTTTGTGCATTTCTTTGATTGGGGTTTTAAATATATTATTTCTTTCCCTTTGTTTTGATTGTTGTTTGGTGGTAGCTAACACCAAACCCCACCTACTATCACGATCCCCACAAGATAGTGACTAATAGGAAAAGGAAAGTAAATGACAGAATTTGATTGATGTGTTCTCGTCTAATCAACCGAACCCGACAAAGGGGAGGTTGACTGGGATAATGGGTAATGTTTAGTTTGCACGCCATGGTTGCCGACCAAGCTCCATGTGAAATTTGACCTTTACCTTCATAAGAGGGCTGGAAAAACATAAGTTACTGTCCTGCATGCGAATTCCTAATTAGAGTTATGTTGTCTAGGGTAGTTGAGTCAATGAATCCTGAGGAACACAATTCTCAAGTTGTCCCTCAATTTGATTATCCTCTTGCATAAATAGCATAGTGTTTATTCTTTTTCTTTATTTTGAATCACAAAACCCATAATTTAGAGAATATAGTGATCGATGCTTGAAATGATTATTAGTGGATCAATATAGTCAAGCCCCGTATTCCCTGTGGATTCGACCCTAACATTCAGTTAGGTTTATTGCTGACTGCAACCATTTTGTTATTGGGGCGTGAACATAAAAAATTATGGCGCCATTGCCGGGGAATACGGCTAGGTTCTTGACTTGATTTCACTATTAGTTAATTCAAGTATTAATTTCTAGATTCTCTTGTATTTTACTTTTATTTTTGATTTTTGTTGTATAGTGTTGTTTACAGGTATCCAAGGGAGAGTACATCAAGATTTAGCTCAACCAAGAAATTGTAGGCTGAAAATCACAATGGCTGAACAAAAGCTCGTTATCACAAATAATTTATTTGAATCATTGTAGCGTCGTGTCCTATTTTATGGGCAGGAGTCCAAAGAACCTCAGGCTCATCTGTAAAACTTTATGCAAACATACTGAGGGAGTGCTTGGAATAAGGCACCTAACATGGGATGCCATAGATCTTTAGACTTTTCCCATGACTCTCAGGTGTGAAGCTGTGGAGTAGTGGTCTATCATCCCACCAGACGTTTGCTCTAACTAGGGAGAAGTGTGAAGAATCTTCCTCATAAACTTTTACAAGAAGCCTAACAATCATCCACTACTAGATATGGTTGTTAACTTTTGACGAGTTCCAGGAGAGTCTTTGGGTGTAACTTGGGATAGATATAAAGAGTGTCTGAGGATAAGGCTGAATCATGGGTTACCAGATGATACACTAGAGGTAAGTTTCTACTGAGCACTGAGCTCCGAACAACAAATCCATGTCGATGCCTTATTTGGGGGAGACTGTTGGGCATTTTTGAGGCAGCCACTTAATGAAGTCACTGAGTTCATGGACAAACTATCTACAGTTACCCAAGTGTACCAATCATATCAAGACCAACCAGTTGCTACCAATGGTGCATCAAGAGAAGGCTCTAGCAGTGCAAGAAGGGATGGTGCAGTCATTTGGATCAAGCTACCAAATCAATAATGGGTTACAGAAAAACATTCGATAGTTGAGAGTATTCTTGAACAACTAATGAAGAAAGTGAATAATCTAGCAAGAGGAAACACTTCAAGAAATTAAGTTTGATGTCATCAAGGTAAATTACAAGGTGGATCAACAAGTGATGGCAATTCAAAAGATCGATGGCCGAGTTGAGCAGGTCTCTGAACAGTTGGAGCATATTCAAAAAGATAGGAGGAGAGATCATAGAAGTGGTGATTAGAGCTCACTGGATCTTGAGGAAGTCTGAGTACTCAAGAAGATAAAGTCGAGCCACGACGTTAAACAAGACACTTCTTGGGAGGCAACCCAAGTATCTTTTACAATTTTGGCTTATTTTTAAGTTTATTTTGGTTGTTTAAATTGTCAGGTAGTAGATTGATGTTTATTTTGAGTGTTAAAACATTGAATCAATTGTGTTATTTTGGAAATTGGTGTATTTTGAGGTTCAATTTGCAGGTATTAACCAAGGGCTGAAGGGTTAAAGGAAATTGCATTTGGAGTAGCTTCTACGATTAGGCCAACGAGTCATAGTACACACTATGGCTCGTAGTCCTGCCTAGAAGATGGAAATGGTGATAAATTTGAAACACCCCAAAAAGTGCCCGAAAATGTGCCTCGAAAATTCCCAAAATTTGTCATTTCCATATATCTAAATATTCGTGCGTTATTTTAAAAATTTGACTTCATATTCTTGTTCATAAAATGCCCCACACTTGCCTAGGAATACCCCCACAATCATAATTTCCTTATATCTCAAATTGGGGATATTTAAACATCCCTCTACGTAGCTTAGAAAGATCCTATGATGCATTTTTTGCAATATCTCAAAATTAGTGTAGAAATTTATAAATTTGACTTCATATTCTTGTTTAGAGGGAAAAATTGTGTGGGAAAATGAGTACCTACAAGGTATACTTTATTTGTGCCAAGAAAAATAATTTTTGGTAAAACTTGGCAAAAATGGTAGCTGTCTACGACGGGTTCGCGATACAGACCTGACGTGGACTAGTTCAAAAATTTCTGAAAAATTGTTCTTTTAACTCCAGGGCAATCGAGTAATAACCCTATACCTATATAAACAAAAATCCCTCATTGTCTAGCTGTTTTGAGCCCTAAAACCAACCAAAAACCTCTCAAAATCCTTTCCAATCATCATCAAATTCTCCATTCATTTTCAAGGTTTTTAAGAAGTCTTGTGGGAATTCAAGGAAACCAAGTCAAGCCCCAAGTCCTCCTCAAGATTCAAGTGTCCTAATCTCTTTTCGTATCTAAGGATTTCATTCAAGCTTCAAGTCTTCATTTCAAATCTTCTTCAAGAAAATCTCCAAAGTCAAGGTACGTGGGTTTCTTTCACCCATGATACCCAAACTTCCTTTTCTTAAGAAAATTGCATGATTTAAAGTTGATTTTACAATTGGGTCTACTAGTATGAACATGTCTATGAACTATGTTAAAGCTATGTAAAGTTGTGACTGTTTTGCAATGTTTTAAGCTATAAATCTTGGTTCTATTGTAAGATTTGATAAGGGGTTTTGATGTATATTGCTTGAGGGTGTTGCAAGGTGTTGATTGATGATTTTACAATAAATTTTCTTGCATGATTTCATCTCTATATTTCATGCTTTTATATTAGCATTACACACCCTCTAAGTGTTTGATAAAATGTCTGGATGTGGTTTCTTGAGAAATTAAAGGTCTAATGCATGTCTTATGAGTTAAATGACACACCCTCTAAGTGTTTGATAAAATGTCTGGATGTGATTTCTTGAGAAATTAAAGGTCTAATGCATGTCTTATGAGTTGAATGGCCATATGATAATTATATGATGATGAAATGATGATGAAATGACTATGGAAGTAATGTATGTATATGATGACTATATGATGATGATAGGAATATTTATATGAGTTACTTTCATAAAAGTAACAGTCTGTCTACTTAGGTAGTGGTAAGGTCTGCGTATATCCTACCCTCCCCAGACCCCACTTGTAGGATTTTACTGGGTATGTTGTTGTTGTTGTTACTTTCATGAAAGAGTACATATGATGCTGCAAGTAGATTGTTGGGTTTCCATGTTTGTTGCGCTCTTAAGAAAATGGAGAAGGTCTTCCCTTGTTGTTTGAAATGAAATATTGTGATAAGCTATTTCTATGATCTCTACCGAAAGGTTATGCTGTAAGGTAGAATGACTAATGATTCCTACCGAAAAGATCATATCATAAGGTATGGACCCCCTATCGAAAAGGCCATGCCGTAAGGTAGAATAACTAATAGTTCATACTGAAAAGATCATATTGTAAGGTATGAACATCCTACCAAAAAGGCCATGCCATTAGGTATAAAGACTAATGGTTCCTACCAAAAAGATCATATCGTAAGGTGTGGACATTCTATCAAAAAGGCCATGTCGTAAGGTAGAATGAATCACAGATCCCACCCAGAAGATTTTATCAAAATATAGGGGACATCTTATACTATCTACCAAAAAGACTATATCATACGGTAGGGGTATTGGTAACACTCTCCAAATAGGTTATACCGTAAGGTGAGTGGGGACAATTTGGTCCATTTCATGAAGATTGGTAAGAAAGGATTTAGTATGTATTCCATAATGAGTTACATTCCTTGATTATGATCTACAAGCATGTTTTACCTTAAGCATTGTTCATGTATGCCATGTTGCTAATATACTATATCTTGCTATGATTATGTATTTTGATTATTGTCTATTTCTTGTTGAATTGCATCCTACATATTTAGTACATTTCAATGTACTAACACATACTCTATGCCTATATGATATCACTATGTAGGAACCGAATCCCTGCATAAGCATCTCCACCCACGTGGCTAGCACAATTCCACTCAAGCTTGTTGGTGAGTCCTCTATTTCGGGGACATTACTTATGATCTCTTGTTATGTAATATGACTTTCTCTTTGACTTATGTATTGACTATGAGGGTGGGAGGTTGCTTTGTCTTGGCCCCCGCTCTTATCTATGTAGTAGAGGTGTCATTAGACATATTATGTATCTATGCTATGAGCTTGACTCTATTGACTCTTGATGTTTATGATATGAAAGTTTCTCCTTAGTCCCAATTTTTCCTTGTTTATATTTATCTCCTATTGTCATTCTAATTGCTTTTGCGACTAAAGATATATAATGATATACTATAAGGCTTGTTTGGGGTTCCTTCAGTTCCCCATTCGCTAGTCACGTTTCGGCCCTAGGCTTGGGTCATGACAGTTTAAGGGGTCAAATTGAGTGGAAAATAGGTCTAACCCCAATTTTAGAGCGAATGAATTACAATTTTAATTTTCAAAGTGTCAAATTCCAGTGAGGTAGGCGCGTCATTGGTGTGACCCGCCAGTGCCTTATTTTGGTGCCAGTTTTCAAGTTTGGTCCAAGACTTTGAGGTCTTGGCCGTAAGCCTTTCCATGAGTGAAAATACCTATACTTAGCCTTATTTTACCCTCATATCATCCAAGACATTTCAAATACTCACTCAAACACTTAGCCAATATTTCGTCTCCTAAATTCAAGTCCCAAAACTCATCTGGATTTCAAGGTTCTCACTCAAGCTTCAAGTCTTCATCTCCAATCTTAATCAAGTTATTCTCCAAAGCTAAGGTATGTAGGTTTCTTTCACGGGTTCCTTTCACCCACGATACCCAAGCTCTCTCATACCTAAAATTACATGATTTAAAGTTGATTTATTCATGGGTCTCCTCTGCTATGAATTTTACTGCATATTATGTTGGGGTTTATGAAATTATGATTATTTTAGAATGTTTTGAGCTATGAATCTAAGACCTATTATAGGATTTGATGAAGGGTTTTGATGTAGATTACTTGAGGGTATTACCAAGTATCTATTGATGGTTTTACAATGAATTTCCTTGCATGAATTCACTCTTGAATTACATGGTTTTACACTAGCATTACACACCTGCCAAGTATTTTATAAAATGTCTGATTTTGCTCTCTTGAGGAATTGAAGGTTCAATGCATGTCTTATGAGTTAAATGACTATATGATGATAAAAGGAATATATATATATGTGTGATTAAATCATGTAAAACAACTATGGTATTGCAAGTGAATGGTTGGGCTCTCATGTTGTTATGTTATATGCTTTACCCTCTAGTACAAGGTTAATTTCTACATGTATGGGGTCATGAACTATATTATACACTTTACCCTCATGTACGAATCAATGGTACTCACTTACTCATATCTACATGAAGTGGTTATGAACTATGTTATACTTATTACCCTCGTGTATGATTTGAGGTAATACAAGGTACTCACATGTAGGGGTTATGACCTATGTTACCTTCCACCCACATGTGCTATTCACTTACTCATATCTATATGAAGGGATTATGAACTATGTTGTGTTCCTTACCCTCGTGTATGATTTAAGGTTATGCAATATACTCATATGAAAGGGGTTATGAACTATGTGATACGCCTCACCCTCATATGTGATACGCCTCACCCTCGTACCTATGGGTCATACCAGTTTAGTCCAAGATACCAAGAACCTGATATGAGACCTCGACTATGACTCATAAGTCATCCTATGAGTGTAAGGTGTGGACATTCTATCAAAAAGGCCATGTTCCAAGATACCAAGAACCTGATATGAGACCTCGACTATGACTCATAAGTCATCCTATGAGTCATATCTGTGCAACTTATCAGTTGCCAGTTGTCTTTTCTGTGTAAATTCTAGGATTATTTTGTAAATACTATATATAATTTAAGTTAGGTTTTTAGCAAAGGGAGTTCGACTAGTAGAATATTAAGAATCACATTTTGAATCTTTTCTTAGTTTTTTAGAGTAGTTTATTGTTCTCTCTTAGAAAACCCATTTTGGGGAATTGCAAATCTTGCTTGTACTCATTGTTGATTAATCAAGCTTATGGGTTTGCACCTTGTGGTGCCTATTTTTTTCATTGATATTGGTAAAGCTCTCAACTATGTCTATTATTTGCATTCTTGTGTGTTTTGCCATAGCCATGAGTAGCTAAGCACCCACAACTTGGGGTTGTGGGAACCATGAGTAGATAACATTGAGATGACCTAGGTTTCTTGCATTTCTATGATTGGGGTTTTGCATGTATTATCTATTTCCCTTCATTATTATTGTTGTTTGGTAGTGGCCAACACAAACCCCGCCTACTATCACGATCCTGACCAAGGTAGTGATGAATAAGAAAAGGAAAGTAGATGATAGAATTTGATTGATGTGTTCTCGTCTAATCAACTACCAATTGTAGTTATGTTATCTAGGGTAACCAAGTCGACGAACCATAGGGAACACAATTCCCAAGTTGTTCCCAAAATTGAGTGTTTCCTCGCGTTATTGTTAGTGGTAGTTTTATTTTGTTTTGTAATACAAACCCCCTCTCCCCTTTAAAGATTGTAGTCATAAATACTAGAAATCATTAGTGGTGAAATCTTATAATCAAGCCCTGTATTCCCTGTTGATTCAATCCTAACCTCAGTTAGGTTAATTGCTGACAACGATTGCTTTCTTATTAGAGCGTAAACATCATCACATATATATTTCATCATAGCATAACAATCACTCTCTTAATCATGAGCATATGCAAGATATCCACATCAATTATTTATCTAACAATCAAGTATTCAATTTCATAGTTCTTTCCACATTTGGATCATCATCATCATCAATAGCAACATAAGATAATCACATCTCATTCATGGTTCAAGTTTCAACAATGTCTTTGTTATCATACTTAGAACTATTTAACTATGGATTCACATTGCAACAAATGCTAGATCACACAACTAGTTCAATATTATACATGAATACTTCAATAGGCATTTTTGCATATCAAGAGTCACAACTCAATAATTAGATCAATATGAATAACTTCTATAATTCAACAATCAGTATCCCAAGTTTAACTCCACATATCAATAATAGTTTAGGTGTGAAACTCCAAAAAAATAATTTGAGTGTATTTTTGATACGTATCTCTTAAAAATATGAATCTAAGTAATGGGGCTTATAGCTTTTTTATCCAATTGAGGGTTACAAGTGAAAAGTTTATTATGGCAGGGATATAAATAAATTAATTTTAACAGCGAGGATGTAGTCAAACAATAGTTGATACTTGAGGGGTATTTTTAACCCTATTCCCTTTATTTGATAAAGAAATAAGAGTCTGGGCAAAAATGGAGCATACAATTTGAGTCCAAAATAACGTTGACCCGACCCAGGAGAATACCTATAATAGGGTAAATCTAGGTTTCCTATTCTAGGTTTTTCTTTTTTGCATTGTCTGCGATAGATAATGTTTCTCTTGTGTTCGTCCCTCAGCTTCCTTATTCTTCTTCTATGGTGATCAATATACTTTACAATCTTCCTTCTTCGACTTCTTCATCTATCAAAGGTGAGCATGAGTTTTTACCATTTTCTTTCATTACTTTAACTAATATCACTTCTTCTTCTTCTTCTTCAGGTGTCACCCCCAATGGAAAGGTGTGAAACTTGAAGAGTTTAAGTCCCATCGCACCATTCGCAGTCTCATCCTAGTAAGTGCTAAACTTTTCTGATTTAGGTCCATCATTTCTGATTAATTGATATTCTATTTTATTCAGAGCCAAGAGAAGAAATGAGTTGACCACGCGACTATAAATATATTCTACCTATAGTACCTGGATTGAGATATAGGTATTATTCATTCTTATTATTTTTCTTTTTCCATTTTAAATTTGAGTATTATATCTAATTTTTGAGTTATGAAACACATAATTTTTTTTCCAAAGGGCAAAAATTTTATTTCTAGAAATAGAGTTCCAATGGGCTAAAGAGCCTGAACATATGTGCCGCCCAATTAACAAGACCACACTCTACAATTTGGATATAGTAACGTAATGCTAGAATATTCTTATACTAAAAAGGGGAAATTTGTGCCCTTTCTTTTTCCAGCTCCATTGTTCATCTCCTTCGTTTCTCTGCAATAATCGCTCCTCACTCTACATTACGATCTGGGTTATTTCTCTCTCAACTTTGGATCTTAGCACCCAAAAATTTTATCTGTACAAATAATCTAGGCCTATATTTGAGTTTCCCTAGGGTTGGTAAGGTGAAATGAGGCTACCCTAGCCCAGTGAGTGCTCTACCTTAGGCCATCAACATCATATTCTCTATTGAAATAGATTTCATGGAAAATAAACTATATTCGATCCAGGTTGGCCTTTCACCCTTAGCCACAAGTCATCCTCCTATTTTTCCACATACGTGGGTTCAGTCTTCCAAGGCCTGTTAGAGCTTCTTTCACCTACTCATGGCTAGATCGCTCTATTTTAGGTCAAATAGGAAGAACTAGAAGATTCCACCTCTGGAAAGGCCGTCTCTTGTTATATCTCCTTCCTGATTCCCCTTGGAATCACGAAGTGAGTGAGAAGATATTCCTATGGGCATGCTTTCAAGTTTCCTGTGCATGTGATGAAATTCATTCTTTCACTAGTCTCTCAGACAGATTTAAGCTTGGATCGACTTCATTTTTACATCATGACTCTCATTACACCATGAAATTAGGTTTGGTAAAGACTTTTTCAGCTCAATACTCTTGATTTCCTAGAGATCTCTCCATTACGATGATGAAAATGATTGGTATCTAGCCATCACCTCTTGCTGATGCATATGTAACTCCTCTAAGTCATCATGGTCTCTCAAATAAGTGTGTTGCCTACTTTTTTGTCGCTAGTGTATTTAACACCTACATAAGACTAACCCTATATCTTTGTTTGTCAACAGATTGAGCCCCCAATGAGTCTAATACCACTATTTAACCAGCAAAGTTAGGTTCATCTTATGTTTGTCAGGTACTTTTTCTTCTCGCCTCTTGTGACTTTGCTGCTTTAGATTTTTTCATTTCTGCTTTATGTATGATATATTTTGCATCCTGCTTATTCAAATATTTGGTATTTGTGGTGTATCTAAAGCCAATAATGCACGGCCTTGCTTTGGAGCCTATTGAATTTACTGAAAAGTAATGCTCTTTGTTCGTGCAGAAAAGAACACTAGATTAGCAAAATAATCCGCCACTTTGTTTCCTTCCCTATAGATGTGTTGAATTTCTATTTATTTGTGCCTCCTTAGTCTATTAATTCTATTTGTCCTTGACCTGATCCTCCAAGGAATCTCCTGTCTCCCAAAGACACAATAAAAAGCCATCAATGAATCAGTTTCATTAATGAGTAACAACCAATTCTCATTGATGCAACATTTCAACCCTTCCTCTAGAGCCCATAGCTCAGCCTCAACATTGGATTTTAAACCTAAATCATGTGATGCTGCATAAATAAAATCCTCTTTCCAGTTCTTTGTAAAAAAATGACTAGTACTAGGATCTGATTCCTTTTAGATGCACCATCTGAATAACATTTAAAGTTCCCTTCTCTAGGTAGACTCCAGTAAACTATTTTTCGGACAATAGTAGGCTTGTACCCTTTCAAAAATTATACTAAATCATTCCAATCCTCTAGAACATTCTTAAGCCAAAAATATTTGAGTCTTGTAGATATATGAGCACTTTTACAGACCTTCACTGCCATACCCTGTATACTGCAAATATCGACATGCTTAATTTTATTTTTCCTTTTACAAATTACCTTTTGAATAAAAGATGGAATAATAGTAAACAAAGCTTTAAGCTTGTTGGGACGATCAACAAAGCCACCACCTATATAAATTGTCTTTTTTAAACAATTACAAGGGCCTTGAAACACAACACACTTTGAAAAAATATTCCATAACTAATTAGCAACAGGATATACCAAAAACAGATGATGGTAAGTTTTCTCCACCATTTGGTCACAACAACAATGTATAACTTCATCCACTATTCCAATTCTGACCCAAAATTTCCCAATAGAGATTCTTTTTTTTAAACATCCTCCACAGAAGGATATTTTAAAAGGTAATTCATTTTCTCATATTTTTTTAAAACATTCATGTGAACTACCTGAATTTTTTAAAATCTCCTCAGCTGATTTTACAGTAATTTTTTTCAGATGTTGTAGGCATCCAGAAAGGAGTATTAGACCTCCCATCTACTGAACTTATATCTATAAAAGTGTTAATATGATCCACAATATAAGTAGAAAATATGTCCCTCAACCTAGGCTCATTCCATCTTCCCTCTACCATTAACTAATCCACATGCCATTATCTCATTAGAATAAGATACTGAAAGGTGAAAGTACAAAGCCCCAAGCTGTGTCTAATTGTCATACATTATACTTGTGAGATTGAGATTTATCCTAATATTTATAAATTTAACATCGATTGAGATTTAATTTTATATAAATTACTTTCTTATTTGGATATGATAAAACAATGAAAGCAACAAAAACTAACACAAATCAACAAATTATTGATAAAAAAGGATCAAGTGAGACGCAACAGACAACATAAATATATTTGAGATATGATACTTAATTATATCATTTATATCTTAATATTTATTCTAATGTTAATTCTAATGTTCAATATTTTGTTCTTTGTGTATATAATTTTATTAATTGACATGATATTAATGTGTAAATCATGTGTACTAAACTAGTATAAAATAAGACGGAGAGAGTATATATTTACGTAGTAGTAAGCTTGCAATAAGTTTATGTTGAGTACAACCCTTTTCAAATGACATGTATCCTTTACAATGACGTGTGGCTTGTGACAACTATTTTTTTCCTTCAGTTTCTCTGTCTTTTCTCTCTCTCTATTGTCTTTCTTTCTTCTCAAATACTTAATTTTTTTTGTTCAATTTCATTGTTGTTTTGTTTCTCACTTTTCCCTTCAATCGCCCTTCTTTCTCTCTTTTCTATTCTCTTTCTCAAAATAATCAATTTTATTTTTTCTAGTCGTTGTTATCACTGAACTTAATTTTCAACTTGGAGTTACTTTTTAAATGATTACAGTATGGTCTTGGATTCATATAAATTTATGTTTCGAAGAAGAAGCTTTGAACTTCAAAAACATGGTGATTCTTCTTGCTGAATTAGAAATTCTTTGATTTTAGAATACATTATTATAGAATTTTATACTTGCATCTTTGTAATTTGATTTGATTTACTCATAAATGTTTGGAAATTATTTTTATCTTTTTATTCATCTCATTTCTCTCTTTTTTTCTTTAAATAATTTACATATTTTGTAGTCAAAAACTAATAAATAAAGGATTTACAATGAAACTCGGATCCGAATGAAGAAAAAAAGTTTGATTTGACTTTGTCTATGCTAGTGTGTCGCTATGGTGGTTTACTGTGCATTTTTTGCTTTTTTCAGTAGTTTATTATAGACTTTCAGACTATCATATTTCTAATTTATTTATTCTACTTATATATTTAGAAGTATATATAAGTAAGGGATGCAATAGACAATATTAATATATTTGAGATATTATAATTATTTATATGACTTATAACTATAATATTTATTTTAACGTTGACTATAATGTTTAATAATTTTGTTCTTTGTGTATATAGTTTTATTGATTGACGTATATACACATGCAAAATACGTACACTAAACTATTATAAAATAAGAGGGAGAGAGCATATACTTATGTAATAATAAATGTGCAATAATGTATGTTTATGTTGGGTACAACCCTTTCCAAATGACACGTATCTTTTTACAAAGACACGTGACTTGTGATAATTTTTTTTATTTCTCTGACATTTCCCACTTTGTATTGTCTTTCTCTTTTCCCAAACACTTAGTTTTCTTTAAAAATTTTCATTGTTTTCTAGTTTCTCCCCTTCCCCTTCAATCGCCCTTCTCTCTCTTTTCTATTCTCTTTCTCAAAATAATCAATTTCATTTTTTCTAAATCTTTATTATCACTAAACTTGAATTTTTAACTTAAGAGTTACTTTTGAAATTGTTGCAACATGGTCTTGGATTCACATAAATTCATGTTTCGAAGAAGAAGCTTTGAAATTAAAAAAACACTGATTCTTCTGGCTGAATTAGAAGTTCTTTGATTTTAGAATACATTATTGTAGAATTTTATTCTTCCATGTTTGTAATTTGATTTGATTTTCTCATAAATGTTTGAGAATTATTTTTTTCCTTATTATTCTTCTCATTTCTCTCATTTTTTCTTTAATAAGTTTACAACGAAATTCGGATCCGAATGAAAAAAAAGCTTTGATTTGCCTTTGTCTATGTTGGTATGTTGCTATGGTGGCTTACTGTGCATTTTTTTTCTTTTTTCAGTAGTTTGTTATAGACTTTTCAGATTTTCATGTTTCTAATTCTTTTTTACTTATATATATTTAGAAGTATATATAAGTAAGGGACACAATAGACAATATTAACATATTTAAGGTATGATAATTATTTTTATATAATTTACAACAACAATAACAACAACATACCCAGTAAAATCCCACAAGTGGGGTCTGGGGAGGGTAGGATGTACGCAGACCTTACCACTACCTAAGTAGAGAGGCT